>CANXYC010048351.1:0-60295 GCA_948193065.1 Aleurites moluccanus
ATATTAATCAGCGCAAGTATGTTTTAGATATTCTTGCTGAAACAGGTATGCTGGGAGCCAAGCCTGCTGTCACTCCACTGCCCAAGAATCTTAGATTAAGCACTTCTGAAGGTGATTTACTGCTAGAGCCAAATCGGTATCGCCAACTCATTGGAAAGCTACTATATCTGAATCTAACTCGTCCAGACACAACATTCACGGTTCAATATCTAAGTCAGTTTGTTAATGCCCCTCGCACCTCTCATTGGGATGCTGCCACTCATTTACTACGATATTTGAAGCATTGTCCAGCAAATGGCATTTTGATTCCTACAAAAAGTGATCTACGAGTTACAGCATTTTGCGATGCTGATTGGGCCTTTTGTCCAGATACTCGAAAATCTGTTACTGGGTTTTGTATTATGTTGGGCTCTTCTCCTATCTCATGGAAAACTAAAAAGCAAGCTACCATTTCTCGTTCCTCAGCAGAATCTGAATACCACAGTATGGCATCAACGGTCTGTGAACTTAAGTGGATTTCATATTTGTTAACAGACTTCCAGATTCCTCTACAACTTCCTATCACATTGTCATGTGATAATCAAGCAGCGAATCATATTGCTGCCAACCCCGTGTTCCATGAACGCACAAAGCACCTTGATATTGATTGCCATGTGGTCCGTGAAGAATTCAAAAAAGGTTTTATCTCTCCAGTTCATGTGTCCACTCATCACCAACCAGCAGATGTATTCACCAAAGTGCTTTCAGCTCCTCTCTTTTCTACATTACTGTCCAAGATGAACGTGGTCGATCTCCACAATTAATCTTGAGGGGGGATGATAACTTATTCAAAATGCTCCGTTTTATTAAAACTCTGTTATTTAGTTTGTTATGCCAGCTCAGCTAGTTTGTTAGTTGGTTATTTTTTTTCCCGCTCTTATTTCTTGTATATATAGATCTCTATAGGCTGAAGTAATATTTAGTTCATTATCTTCTTCTACAAGTTTTTCTCCGTGTTGCTATAGTTCTATATTTATTCACAGTAATTTCTTAAATCGTTTTAGTTTTGTTCATAATCCTATTTAAAATTTTACTTATTTTAACACAAATCCTAATTTTTTAGCCAACTTTGCTTTTTTAATAAAAAAATTATATTATAGATCATATTTATTTCTTAATTTTATTTGAAAACTCGAAAACACGTTTTAAATTTTATGTTTATTTTATAAATTATAAAAATTAAAAATCTATCTCTATAGATACAAAGATAAAAACAAAGATAGATATTCATAATTCATTATTTATTTATGTTAAGAATAATAAATCAACTTGACTATATCTAAAATTAAAATTTATATTATATAACTGTGTTTTAATTAGTTATTATTTTTCATTTAATTTAAGACATTATTTTTATTAATCTAAGTTTATAATAGTTTACATAAAAAAAAAAAAATATTTTTTTAAAGGGACTTAGGAGTTATGATTTAATAATTACAGTGGCTTTAATAAATTTTTTCTCATGTATAAAAAAATATAAGTTAAATAGAAAATAAATTTTTTTCAATAAGATTGCAAATGTATTGCTTTATATTTCAGTATATGTATCATATTTAACTATTATTCAATATTAATGAGTAATTAAAATATTCATAATTTATATTTTATGACATTATATATTAAATTTTATATTTTATATTTAAATAAATTTTATGTAAATTTGAAACATTAAATTATTAATTTAATTTTTATTATTCATATTTTATTTATTAATTAAATATAAATATATAATAGTATAAAGTCATGCATTCGAAATTCATATTAATCAACAACTCGCATCAGAAAGTAACTAATACCTGTAAAATAACATATAAAATTATAGATATTGGAGGTGTTTAGTCGACCGATTAAATATATTATATTTTAATTATTATATTTAAAATATTTTATATTATTTAATTAATTAATTAAATAATTTTTAATTATAGTAAAATTTCTTTTTAATTGATAAATTTTATAATTAATTATAAATAACTCGTAAATCAATAAATTTCATAGTTATGAATTTTAATAATTACACTCTTATATCAATAATACATTTCACAGTTATTTTACCAAACACTCCCAATATTAGCTTTGATTATACAACTGCCGTGTGCAGCTTCATTTCGAGCTTCCTTCTCCAATCACTCGTTTGGGTTCATAATTGGGCTCTGATTTGCTTAGAGTGGATACGTTTAGTTTGGGCCAGTCCAATATCATCAAGGCTGCTCTCTTATTATTATTATTATATATATTTTTGTTTAAAAATATGACGTAGATATATTATTTTTTTGACTTTTTTATTTAATTTTATAGTTTTTTTTTTTCATTTTTATTATTTTTTGGTATATATTTGATATATGTATGATATATTTTTTATATATATTTAATATATGTCGTATTTTTTAAAAAATACTTTTAGATATGCGGTATTTTTGAAAAAAAATTTTTAAATATGTAGTATTTTAAAAAAAAAAATTTAAATGAAATATTTTTTATTTTTTTTAATATTTTTAAAAAAATCCCTTTTTGTTTTCCTCCACTCATCAAAGGTTAAAATTCTTATATTGCGACTACAGATTTAATTTCTGGCATATTTGGTTGGCTCTAAAATTTAAAATGAAATATAATTTTTAAAATAATTTTTTTTAATTCATAAAAAAAAATTATTCTTTTATATTTAAATAATTTAATTGAGACTTTTAAAATATGTGATACTAAATAATTTAAAATAATTATGTGCTCAATAATTTTAATTTTAAATGTTGACCATATTATTGATATATATTTTGTGTAATAAATATAATTTATTTATTTAAACTTAAAAAATTGATGTCCAAAATTTTGAAATCCTATTCTAATTAAATTTCGATTATAAAGTGTATCGATAAACTCTTAATATTATATATATATATATATATATATATATACATATATATTTTTTTTTTGGTTAGCTCATTTACTCTTGGATTGAAAAAATAACACCTTTCTCATGTAAATTGAACATTAAGCGATGTAAATAAAATTTAATCCAGAAAATATTCCTTACCGAATTGGAAAAAAAAAACAATAACAAAAAAAAATAATATTGCAATTAGAATTTTTCCCATTTATATTTAACAAATCGAATCAATGTCAATTAATAAAAATGGATTAACAAATCGAATAAATGTAATTTCGTTAAATCAATTTAGTTAAATAAAATGATTGATTAAATTTGATTCAATTAAAAAATATAAAAATTTTGATTTTTAATTTTTGATTTTTGATTCAATTAAAAAAATTATTTACTAAATTAATTGAACAGATTGATTTAGTTATTTTTTAGATAAATAAATTAGAAATTTCAATGTGCCAATTGGTTTATATACTTATATTTTTTTATTTTTCATTATTTTTTATGAATTTATGATTTAATTGATATGTAATTAGTTTGTATACTTAAATTTATAAAATATTAGATTTAATATTTATTTTTAATGTTATATGACATAATTTGATGTCATTATTTATTTATTTTTTATATAAATAAATTAGGAAATTTCCATATTATGAATGATAAAAACTCATAATATATTTAAATTTAAGATATTTTATAATATTTAATTTTTTAATTGAACAAATACAAAATAACTAATTTAACTGAAATTTAATATTTCAATTCGATTAATTTAATTTTAAAATTATTTCAGTTTGATTGATTAATTGATATTTAATTAATAAAAATTATTAACTGATCTCATTCAACCAATGAATTACACATCTCTATAATTAGAGAAAATAATTTATGAGACAGAAAATAGGCAAGAGGTTGATGTATTTTAGAATCTTGTTAATTACAATTATAGGTGATCAATCATTGGAGGTTGTTTGATTCCAAAAAAAGAACTATCTGGAGGTTGATGTGAAACAAAGAACATCATTTTGACTTATCGAATTTTCCATTTCAATAATATAATTTCCATAATCGATTTATACATTAAACAATTACTTATTTTATTGTTAAAATCGTGTTTTAATTATAAAATTTACCTTTGTTTACAATATATTTGTTTTATACCTTTTTTAATTAAGGGTTAAATCTTAAATTCAAATTATGAGTAACATATTTTCCTTGCAAATTTTTAATTTCAAAATGAATTTATTATGCCTTTAATTGCAAATGTTGAATTTTGAATTTTTATATTTTTAACACATTTTCTAAGATTTAATATACCATTGAAGGCTTTGGTTGGATAAAAGAGCAGGGTTTTTGATGCTGGTGTATCATCTTGCTAGGCAAGTTCATGAGGAGATGTATGAGTTGCTATTGATAGACAAGAAAGGGGTTTTGAAGGCACACTATATATGTGTTGAGCAGGTGTTTTTCTGGGGCTTTGCCTCTGTTTCGTAATAAATAAATAAAAAGTATATATATATATATATATATATAAAAGATTTCGAATTTGACTCTCAATTGAAGAAAGCCAAATTAATACCACTTGTGGAAACTAATTTGTAATATCAATTCATATCAGTTCTCAAACCCTTGAAAGAACAATGTTGAAACTAAATTACTACTTCAATGCTTCAATTCTCTGAGTATAGATGGTTAGAACAGAGTAACTTATCGAACTGCAAAAAAAAAAAATATTTTTATGATCCCATCTAGCCAAAAACAATGGTATGGCGAGAAATATACATTGTAATACACAATCTAGTCAGATTATTCAATTTATACAAGAAGGAAAAAGTTGATTTTCTATATATATATTCCTGTATAATGCAGTGATATATATCTATTTAGTCTATATGTACGGATATATATACGACATTATCATCGAGTAGCTTTCATCTTGGTAATTGGCAAACCAACTACCTTCTAGTTTGCGACATTCTTGTAAATGATCCCCATCTACCCAAATTGAACTTACATTGTATATTAACAGAACCATCATAGGAATCAACAAAAAAAAAAAATCCATGTTTTACATGTTATATATCAGTTGGATGGCGAAGAAGCTGGATGATGAGATTCAACCACCATTGACCAGAGAACATGAACATCTTCACATGGGCAAGACTCCACATCTTTATACAGAATGTATATCCCCCTCCCTGTAAAATTAAGTTCATATATATGGAACTTAATTATATATATAATAATTAAGTAGATAAGAATTAAAGAAGTTGATAATAAATTAAGTAGAGGAAATTAATAATAATTACGCTTTCTTTGGCCAGAGTGCAGATGATCCCAAAACTTCTTCAAGGGGGAGATGAAGAGGGAGTGAAGCCACCCCATTTAGAAGATGTGGGTGTTTTTTAGTTCATATGGTAGATGAAAGTTTGGAAGGAAATATAGAGACAGAGTGAGAGAGAGAGAGAGAGAGAGAGAGAGAGGAGGAGGAGTTAAAGTCATGGTGGTTTGACACTTTGCTTTACTTTGCTTAGACTAAGGTGACTTGTATGTTACTGTTCCTTTATCTTTCCATTCCAAACCCTTTTCAGGACAATGATGCAAGAAAATATGTCCACTTGTTGCTATGTCTTTTTCACTCCCTTTATCCCTTGTGGAAGGGGCTTAACCCAAATTAAGGCCAAACAAAATATATATAATCCTCTCTTAATCAATTTTTTTTTCTAAATCCTATTTTCACACTTCCAATCTTGCCGTACCTCAATTTAATAAGTTGATTTTTTATTTTATTAATTTATATTAAGGCCTTTTAAATATAGAAACAACTTTAATATTATTAATTAATCCCATGGTCGAGCATCTCATAAGTTAAATTTTTCAGTTGTTTCTCAAGCCAAATAAAATTTACCATTTATCAATTGATGGGTTGATGGTCATCCACTTACGGACACATGGTATTAATTTTGTCATTTTTTGCTCTCTCTCAGTATACCTATTCTCTTGTGTGTCAAATGAACTAATACATGAAATTTCAATCACTACAAGTATTCTTTTTTTTTTGAACATAATTATTTCTCGTACTACAAGAAAAATGGACTAATTAGTAGCTTGAGCTTCAAGAATTTTTAGCAAAAACAAAGTTAAACAGATTGATGAAGTGATTGTTAGTAAATCAATATTAATCACTCACTAGCTTATGTTATACGGTTTGTCCAAATACTTTCAGGCAAGGAAAAATCTTTGGGCGTGGCAAAATGGGTGTTTGCCAATACATTTTTTCTATAGCAGTTTTTAGAATACCTAGTGTTTTTTTTTTCAATTTATAGATATTTTATATTATAATAAATTATATATATTATTTATTAATATATAGAGAAAAAAAAATAACATAAAAAATATTTATAGATTAATAATACTATAGATTTTTAGTTAATATATATATATATATATAAGGAAAACTCATTGTTAAAATCAAATTAAAAAAAAAAAAAATTGATGCAATAAAATTATATTTGTCACTATTTTTTTTAAGTAAGTCATCAAGAAAAAATTATTAAAATTCAACTATATATTTCATAGTATATTCTATAATACTAAAAATTATTAGCATATTCATATTAAATTATTAAAATATATTAAAGAAAATTTATAATTAAAAGAAAATAATATATATATATAAGAATAAATTATATTTACCGCTATTTTTTTTTAAGTATGTAAAATTACAAAAAAAAAAATTTAAAAATATATCTCATAATATTTTAACAACCATTATAATATAAAAAAAATAAAACCACAAAATTAATATATATAAATTAAAAAGAAAAATAAAAAAATTTTAATCATATATATATATATCTCAGATAAAAATTGAGAAATTTCTCCATTTATAATAAATCAAAAGAGAAACTTATGATAAAATGATATTTTTGAAAGGGTAGAAAAAGCTGAGTGGTAAAATGTCATGGTAGTTGGATACAAACAGGTGAACATCACTTATTAAATACTACATATATATGCTTCTAAGAATGGTATTATTTGAAAAGTATATTCTAGCTAATCAATTTTTTTTTATTTCCTCACTTGCTCTCCCTCGCCCTCCTTTCTTTCTTTTGTTTTTCTTTATTCAAAACAACCTTTTAGAATAAAAAATTAAAAAGGTTCAATCTAGACATTGTTAGTATCGGAATGGAAAGGTTTTGTATAATTTCACATCTTTAATAACATGGATTGCCTTTAATCTTCACTAGTGAATTATTTTTACAATACATTTTGATGCAAGGTTAATAAATATGCGACTCATTCATATCTTAATAGAAAAAATATTAAAAATCTAACTAATTTAGTTTGTCTTTGATATTCTCTTTTGTTCTGCATAAGTAAAGCATTAAAAATAAAATGTGTATCATTTGCTTTTATTTTGTTTCTTTTACCATTATTTTTTTCTCTTGAAAGAAAATCTATTAGAATATCACTTGTTATATTGCACTAACAAGTGACTCTATTAGTTTGTATTTCTTGGAAAAGTAATATAAATCCAATAATAACTACATATGCTTATTTTCTTTTTGATTTTCCTATACAAAGAAACACAACTATAAGATTTTTTTTTGTTTCTAATTTACAATTTATTGAAAAGAATGGGCCAAATGCAATTTTTTTTTTAGGGATAGTGAAAAGTGGGAACTCGATTCTTAATGGGCCCATGTTGAATTAAACTTTCATAGGGTTTATTTTAAAATACTAAATTCCTAGCTTCAGCCCATCTGTAGGTTTAGGCCCATAGAAATAGTCGTGCGAGCCTGTTAATTAAGATGAATGATCTTGTTGATAGGAGAGAGATCTCTATTCTCTAATCCCTAATAATGGGCAGACCAGCGTCCACCGTTGAAATCCCCGATAGTCGGTACCGACCCGATCGCCGAAGCAGCCGTTACACACCTGAATCTGATACCTCCACCGACTACCATCGCCATCGAGATCGCCGCAGTCCCTCTTACCATAGTTACGATGAGCGTCACCGAGAAACTGATCGCGGACGCTACCGCTCAAGCTCACCTGATTATCCAAGCTCTAGAAGAAGAAGAAGAAGTCCAAGCCCTAGGGCTAAACAAAACTTAAACTCTCTGCCCAAAAATTTCGGTGGAGGGCGGGCCTACCTCGACCGCGGCGATTATCGCAATGGAAGGAACTCGGAATCGGAATCTGACGAAGAATTGAAGGGATTGAGTTTTGAAGAGCGAAGGAGGCTGAAGAGGCAGAAGATGAGGAAGAACATTATGAATTATTGTATTTGGACACTTACCCCTAGTCCGCCAAGGGTTGACAATGAAGAAGATGATTTGGAAGACAAAGCTGATGAGATTTCGGAGAAGTATGGGGACGATGAAGAGAATAGTTATTCCAGCGAGAAAGAGGAAGAGAAGAGAAAAGTGCCTGATGCAAAACGGCTATCAGAGTCTGAGTCTGAGTCTAAATCTGAATCGGATGATTCTCGTTCAAAGAAGAAGAGGAATAGGCGTAGGAGATCATCTGCCGATAGGGATACTGAATCAGATGAGGATGATAGTGAGAGTGGGGATGAATCTGAATCAGATCCTGGAAAAGATCGAAAACGCAGTAAGAAGCCACGGAAAAGTAGCAGCAGTAAGCGAAATAAGAATAGCAAGAGAAGTAGCAGAAAAGGGAGAAGAAGTAGGAGGGGGAAGAGTAGGTATAGTGATTCAGATGATAGTGAGAGTGAAGAATCTAAATACAAGTCTAAGAAGCGCAGACGCCCTTCAGGTTCAGGGTCTAAACGCAGCAAGAAAAAGAGAAGGTCTGAAACAGAGAATGACGAGTCAGATAAGAGTTCAGGTTCTGAAATTGATGCAAAGGGAATATTAATGGAAGATGAGATGAAGGCGGCTGAAAATGCTGAGGCACTCATATTTAAAGAAATGCTTGAGGCACAGAAGAAACCTGCCTTTGATAATGAGCCTGTGGTTGGTCCAATGCCATTGCCCAGGGCTGAGGGGCATATTAGTTATGGTGGGGCATTAAGGCCTGGTGAAGGTGATGCCATTGCACAGTATGTGCAGCAAGGAAAACGTATTCCACGTAGAGGTGAAGTGGGTCTTTCTGCTGAAGAGATTCAAAAGTTTGAGGCTCTTGGGTATGTGATGAGTGGCAGTAGGCACCAGAGGATGAATGCCATTCGTATTAGGAAAGAAAACCAGGTCTACAGTGCTGAGGACAAGCGAGCTTTGGCCATGTTTAACTATGAAGAGAAAGCAAAACGTGAGCACAAGGTTATGGCTGATTTGCAGAGGTTGGTGCAGCGCCATATTGGGCAGGACGTTGGTCCGACTCACGATCCTTTTGCAGCAAAAGCGTCTGATGGTGCTGATGCTTGATACTGAGGTGTGCTCACGGTTATCTGTGTTGTATCTTCTCTGTGCCATTTTTTTTTAGCTTTTTGTTTATTGATGTTTAGTGGAATAATTTATATCTATGTTTGCTTCTGAATTACTTGGTTCTATATATGTCATGGTACATTTATACTCGCATTTGCAATATTGACGAGTCTGGATGATGAATAATCTTAGTTTTCTCATGCCTATTTGTAAAATCGAACAACATTTGGGTAATTAGCTATCTCAATATCTAGATGGAACTTGAGCCATACACACTATTGATATTTGTATGTGCCGTACACACTATTGATATTTGTATGACTATAATAATTCAATTACTGAATTGAAAATCTGCTTAACTGCTCAGTTAGTTTATCACAGTGCATTCCTGTCATGCTTTGAAGTTTGAATCTTTGTGGTGGTATTGTTGTATTTTCTCTTGAACGCGGTCTAGTTACTTATTGCTTTGCATGCATATATTTTGTACCACTCTTGTTGTATATGATGGGGCTTTTGCTAAATTGGAGTCAGTTTGATATTATCATCAATGATAAATAAATAGATCCTCTAACATGAAGCTTCAGAAAGCAAAATATTTTCTTTGGCAAGCCAGAACAGTACAATGGGAATGTGAGTTTTGTAGGAGTGCCTCGATAAAGATGGAATACAAGTCTTTGGATGGGTGCCTGGAGGAGTGACTGATGTACAGTACATTGAACTTCAGCTTGTGCAAGTAACTTGACATGTGAAATTCAAAAGGAGAAAATTCTTCTATTGGTTTCTTAGTATCTTGTAGTTATTTTAAATTCATGCGTTTCTCGCATTTGCAAAATATAATAGTCTTTAAATTCATGTCTGTCTAGCTAGAATTTAGGTGGAATTTCTATAGTATGAATATGGAACCAAATGATCTAAGACAGAGATTGCACAACCTGCCTGCTTTTACTTTTATGGTGGGGAAAAATATGTTAATTGGTTGCTTTTGGGATTTAGATTTAAAGGAGGGAGTTTGAGGTTAGGAAGATGATATAGAGTTGACTAGAGCAAGAAAAGGAAGAGTTTGGTGGTTGTGCAGCTGTCTTTGAAGAAAGAAAGAAGAATAGGGAAACAGAAATCATGTGCTAGGCTCACAGGCAAGCCGCATATAATCAAAATACTTTATAATTCTATTATCAAAAACCTAAAAAATTTTAGTTATATAGATATGTGTAGAAATTCATTGACAATCTTCCTCCTACTCCTATCAGGATTAGCAATTCAAACTAGGAATATCGTAAACAAATGCTAAATAGGAACCAAACAGTTTTCTACGTGAGAGACTTCCTAAATAATAATAACCCTATGTTTCCTAAATAGGAAAATTAACAAGAAAACACAAATTAGTATAATTAATTCCTAAACTTATTTTTTCTCGGTGCACCAAAACTTCTTTTTGGCAAAAAGATAATATCAAGAGAATTTCTTATATTGAATAATTTTTATTTGAAATTGCTGTTGCATCCTTTTGGATTTGTCACTAGCATAAATGGTTGTAGGGAGGTGAGAATAGAGCAAATTGTATATCCAAACTCACCAATCAAAGTTGTAAATGAAAATTAAAGAAAATTCCATTATAATAAATCATAAGAGTATAGAAATGCTTTTGGTTTCTCGTTAGGAAAACTGTAGCTATGGGAACAGGAGGAGGAGGAGGAGGAGGAAGAGCGTGGGGAAGGAGTGGGTGTTGTTTGCTTTGACATTTGCATTAGCAGGACAACTTGTTACTTAATGTGAGTAGGAGTTTTCTTATTCTTTGGGAGTGGAGAATGAGAGTACTTAAACAAGGGTATGGGTTGGTGTTCTTTCAGGGAAGATGAATAAGGAGACCTAAAGGAATGGAGGAGTATGTGCAGATTAGAGTAGGTTCGGCAACAGAGTACTGACGGATGTTCATTTGGATAGGTCTAAGATTCTCAAGTCATGCTGATCAAAATGGCTTAACAAGCTTAAAAGTTTATGCTGGGTGCTGAGTTTCATAAATTATTCCATTGATTGTGAAGTTAATACGGTGTCTTCCAATTCATATTAGCGTTTTTCATAAATATTGGATCGATGACAGGCAGTGTATGGGCATTGCCGATAGAAAATTGTGAAATCTAGAATTTGCTAGATCATCAGTTACCTCGTTGGTTTTAAGGTTTATATATTTCCATTATCATTCTGCCTGCTGGAAACTTCTGTCAAGTGAATGAGTGGGCTTCTAGTTATGAATTCCTTTATCCTGCGTTTGCTTTTCTGATATGTTAGGCAACATTTGAACCTATTATTTAACTGCTTGATGTCCTGACCTGTAAGATAATTAAATGATGATTTTGCTATGAAATTTAGGAATGGATTGGAGCAACAAATTCTGATGGTTGCATTAGTTAATGTTTTAAGTGAACCATTCATTTGTAGCCTATTAGCATAGCACCATAGTTGGGAGCAATTTCCTGACACCTGTTTGGCAATAAGTCATTGTCTCTTTCATACTTCATCCTTGGTAGCTGCCCGTGATCTAATATGTACTTTTATTCTTTTTGTGCATGAAATGATTATGGTGCTGCTGAGATTTGGTAATGAGAGTATGTTACAAAGGCGGAGTAGTACATGTTTGTGTTACATGATATTTCAGGTATCTAACCTGGAGACATCATAAGCAAGTAAAAACTGTTAATCTTGTGATTTCAGCTTTGAATTTTTTGGACATGCCGCACAACTGGCAGAAGTTTATGAGAATGCAAGTTCTTATAAAGTTGGCCAAAAAGAGTGGAAAGGTTTGTAGATGTTTCAAGAAAATGAAATATGCAGTAATGGGTGAAGGGATTTCACCATCATAAAAGGAGGTTCATAGGTCCTCCTCCGGTTGCATGCCAAAATTCTTGCTACCATTTTTCCATTTTGTTTCAAAGAATGCCCAATGATTTTGGCAGGTGGGTGAGGATATAGATGGCTAGCTTTAGTTTGGACCCTGCACATGCATGATGAACCTTCGTGACAGCTGGAGAAAGTTCTGGTGTTGGACTAGCAATAATTGTATAAATCATCTATTACTTTCAGGTTGTGATTGGATGCATGTAGATTTGAAATCTATAAATTTATAAATTCTTTATTTGGAAAGGGTAAAAAATTTGAAATTTTAGATTTTAAATTAAAAAAAAAATATAGATTTTACCTTAAAGATGAAGATATAGATTTGAAATAATTAGGTAAAAAAAAAATTTGAAATATTAAATTTTTAAAGAGTTAGATTTCACTTGAAATTTAAATTAAATATAAATTCACTTAATTTTAATTGTTTAAATAAAAAATTTAGTTCAAATTTAAATTTATAATCTAAATTTTTGTCATTAAAATTGACCATCAGTTCATTGTGTTACAAGAAGGATTTTATGTGATTTTAATTTTTAAGTTCTAATACCAATCGTTCTATGATTCTAGGATTATGTGTGTTTTCATTTAATTTTAAATCACATTATTATGTTGTGCAAGTGGGTACATCTAAGGTGTATTGAAACATCAAACACTCTTCGGATTTACAAGCTCATATAAGATATATAGAGGCATCTGAAATGTTTATTGAAGGCCAAGGCTAGAAACAAGGCTAGAAAAATGTTTATCCAATGCAAATTCAAATCGAGATGAATTTCGATTCAAAATTGCGACTTAGAGCCTTAGATTCTTTGTTAGGCGTTTCTGTGTTTCCGTATCACACGAACTTGGTAACCTTGGCTAGAAAGCGCTGATGGGCAGAGCAGAAGCATTAAAACTTGCTGAAAAGTATTGCTTTAAGCATAAGTAGGCTGGTGATGATTTTAAAACCTGGCTTAGCACACGGCAAGGAGGGGGATCTCATAAGAAATGAGATGAGAGAACAGAACACTCTGTATGTTTCTTCAGGCTGATTCTTTTTAATATGGTATTGAACTTTTTTGACTTTTGCTATGATATCATTGAGTGTATATATAATGTGGTGGTGCTAGCTGCTTTTACAATGATGATCGATTGGGACCATGACAATTATTTGAAAGGTCTTTGTTAAAGAAAAAAGCATGTAGGGTAAAATATAATTTGTTTTTGGATGGATTATATATATATAAATTAAATCTTCAATTCTGTTTCACATAAAGAAATGATGTTTTTTCTAAAGTAGAATGTTATCTTCTTTTACTAAAAGCAGCACCATTTATTGTCAGCATCCACAGTAATTACCCTGCCTAGATTGCACACTGAATGCATGACATGAGCTCTCAAGAAATTTTTTTTTTATTTGCTCGAAAGCGAATCTGGATCACATGACTTGTTGATTTTAATATACTCACCTGCACCATAAGCGTATGTAGTCTAGTACCAAGTACTTGAAAGTGGATTTTATGCGAGCATAAGGCGAGGTCGTTTATTCTAGTGGCACGTTTGGTTCCTTTTAGGACTATTAATAAAATGTAAGATTTGGAATAGAAATTTTTACATTTCAATTTCTATTAATATAATATATATTTGTTCAAATATAAAAGCAATAGATTTATTTAAAAAATAAATTTGAAATAAGATTTTAAAATTTTAGGCATTTATTTTTATTTGGATTTGAATTATAAAGTGAATCAAACACGTCATAGAAATTATCAGCTCATGAGGTTTGAAAATATATATAAGTTGGGATCAATGTCAAATGAAAAAATAATTTTCAGTAAGCAAGAGTCTTCTCTCTTAGTATCGGATTTATCTCTTGTTTCTTCCATTTGTACAGTTTGTTTTGTGCGAAAGTGATTTCTGAGTTGAAAGTAGAGTTTCTCTTCAGCAGTTCCGTTGGGTCGGGAGTCGGTATGTCGGCGGAAGGTTTAGATCAGAATAGTTTAGAAGAGGAATGGGCTGGAGTATTCTTTGAGATGGGAATCGTGCTCTTTAGAATTGTTATCGGTTGGAAATGAGGTTAGAAATGAGGCAGGTAGAGCTTCAAGTCTCATCTTGGTGGGACGAATTTTAGGTGATCAGGTGTATGGAGAAAGATTGGTGAGAACCATTCTCTCAGGTGTGTGGAAGTTGTCACAGGAGGTACAAGTGAAAAGCCTAAAATCTGAGAGAAATGAAACAAATGTGTTCTTGTTTACTTTTGGGCGTAAAGGGGACAGGAGGAGAATAATGACAGGAAGGCCGTGGTCAATCCAGAACAACCTTTTGGTGCTAAAGGAATGGCCACCAGATAAAACGTTGGAGGCAATAAGAAGGTTTTTTGGGTGCAAATTCATGGTCTTCCTTGAAATCAGATGACGAAGTAAAATGCTATAAGAATTGGAGAACCCCTCTTTGAAGGAGTAAAAGAGGTAGATATGACTTTAGATAACACTAGGCATTAATAGTTATCACCTGGCTTCTGGAAGTCCATTTGGAATTTGGAAGTGCCTCAAAAAGTGGAGTTTTATGTGGAGATGCTGTAGAAATGCAATTGCACACAAGAAAACCTTTTTAAGAGGAGATGTGTAAACACCCCAATTTGTAGTGTGGGTGCAGCAGAAGAAGAGAGAGTTGAACACACACTGTTTTTCTGTGAGCATGCTAGAGCTGTGGTTTGGTTGTGTTTCGGGTTTTGGACCTGAAAGGAGAGGTTTTAGAAGTTTTGTGGAGTGGTGGAAATCAGTAATAAAAAATTATCCAGGAGAAGAGGGGGCTGTAGTGAGGAATATAGGAGTGATGTGTTGGCATATATGGAAGGCACTCAATGGAGTTATTTTTTAGAACAAGGGAGCTGAACCAATGGAGACGTTGCGGAAGACAGTTTTTATGTGCAAGGAGTATCAAGAAATACAAAAGCACAGGGAGAATGAAGATCAGCAAGGAGAGCAAACAAATTCTATTAATCTAGTGGTTCATGTAAAATGGCAACTTCTACCAAGAGGAAAACTGAAGATCAACTGTGATGCTAGTTTTGATAGGGGATAGAAAATAGGGACAGTGTTGTCTTATTACTTATGTAGATGCAAAGAAGGTTCATTGTGATTCTGTTCTGGTAGCCGAAGCAATTGCTCCAAGGGAGGCAATCAGATTTGTGCCCGACAGGCAATTGAGAGATGTCTGTCTTGGATCTGATTCAAAAGTGTGTGTGGATTGTTGTAATCACCACAAGGATACTCCCTGGGAAGATTTTGACTAGAGTTGAGGAAATACGTGCGAGCAAACAATTCTTATTCAGTAAACATTTTTTTTTTTTTTTTTTTTGTGAATAGGCCAAAAAGCTAACCAGGTAGCAGACTGTTCATCTAAAAATTCTGATGTATTTTTGTTAAAAGACTTAATGAAGATGAAAGGAATTGGAGTAATATTTTATTCTATATTTTAATATAATGCGATAATAATATAAAATGTAAAAAAATTAATAATTAAAAAAAAATTAAAATGTTATATTAATTAAAGTATTTTTTAATTTATTAATTTAAATATATGAAATAAGAATATGCATATGATATAAGTAAATATATATATTTTTTTAATTTAAAAAAGTAGTCACAATTTTTATAAATTATAATAGATTAAAGTAACATTAGCTTATTTATTATGGTCAAATCACAAATAGTAATAATAATAAAAAAAAAAAAATTGGCTATCACTATAATTGGAAACCCATTTATTATTTGTAAGGGGAACAAGTTCTTGGACAGCCATGAGACGTGCCAACCAAGCACCTACATTTGCACGTGATTCTCCATATTTTCTTTGGCATTTTCATGGATTCCAAATTTCCTTGCAAATTGTGTATTATAGATATAATTTGTTTGAGCTCTCTCTCTCTCAGTAAAAAAAAAGACTATGATCATAACTTATTAAATATATAAATTTTTATTTTATAAATACACTCTTTTGTTTCTCTTCATTATTAGTAGTGGATCATTTTATTCATTCTTTTCTCTCTCCATTCGTAAAATTTAATTTTTTCACTCTTTTTCTCCCTCTATTATTAATTATATTCACATGCTGTTATATTTTTTTTATTAATCAATTAATTTTCAAGAGGAAAAATATTTTAGTAAATGCATAGGCTTTGGATAAATAGAAATTTATTGAAAAAAAATTTCAAGAGAAAAAATATTTTAGTAAATGCATAGGCTTTGGATAAATAGAAATTTATTGAAAAAAAAATTCAAGAGAAAAAATTACTAAATATTAATTTAGATAAATCGTTACTACTGACTATTTACTGTATTAATTATTAAATATTTTAATAAATGCATAGGCTTTGATAAATAGTTATTACTACTGACTATTAAAATTGATATCAAATTCTAGTAATGAAAAAATTAATGGAAAAATTACAAAGTATAATATTATAAAGTTAAAATAAAAAATTGCCACTTAATTAAATTAAAATCAATTTAATATTAAATATTAATTTATTTTTTAAAATTTTTTTTATTAAAATTAAATTATAATTAGTAAATTATTTTATAAATTTACTAATGATTTTATATATTTAATTATATAGTTATAATGATTATAAAAATATTCAGTGCAAGTTACATTTACAAATAAATATAAAATATATATATTCACAAATAATTTCAAAAAAAAATTAAATAAATAATAATAATTTATTTAATAAATATAAAATAAAATAAAATTTAATAAAATAAAAAAATGATCTTAATAATGGGTCCGAGAGCTGGCCGCCGGATAGTGTATATATATATAAAATATTATCATTAATAAATAATCAGACTACGAAAATGCCAAATAATTTTATGCTATGGAATTGGTTGACCTCAGCTAATTATGGGATGATGTAAGAATAATAGGAAAAAAGGGAAATATTTAGAAAGGATAATATATTTTTACAATTGATTAATAAATTTATAATGGCTTCATTTAAATCAATAAATAAATTTAATAATTTATAATTTTAAAAAATATTTATATCAAATAAAACTTTGTCAAAAAAAACACACGATTTTTCTTTTATTATAGTCAAGCAGAATGCCATTTCATCATGTTATATTTGAGATTTTGATGGTTAACATTTGACAGCATGTGATTGCGAGAGACAGAGAAAGAGTGATTAAAAATCAAGTCTTAAAACTGACAGAAAAACAAAGTAAATAAAAATGATTTTATAATTAATAATGATTAGAGGAAAAAAATGACATATTTATAATAAAAAAAATCATACATTTAATAGGCTGTTTAAATGTATAAAGAAAAAAAAAATAGAAAAAATTATATATTTCATAATGGAGAGAGAAAAAAAAAATGCATATATGTAAAATAAAAATTGAGATATTTAAGAAGATGTGGTCATAATATTTTTTATTCAATTCAAATTCTCTATTTTATTATGTGTCTCACATTCTGTATCATATTTTTTTTATACATCGTATTATTTATAAAAAAATTAATAATAATTAAAATATTTTAAAAAAATAACGTGATATATAAAAATAAAATATGGAATAAAAGATTAAACATGTAATAAAATAAAATATTTAAAATATTTTTAGCTGCAATAGTGTCACCTAATATAAATATACCAAAAAGTGAGTGAATATGGTCAGTAAATTATTTTTGAGATCTAAATATGTTAAAACTCACTAAAAAAATATTTTTATCTTTTTATAATTAATTATTTAATTATAATTTTTAATTAATTAATAAACTGGCCTGCATTGAATGAAGAGACCACTAGCTAGAATTTTTAACACGTGCAAGAAGAGGGATTTCTAGAAATTTCTACTAAATTCACCTGTATAGTGGCAAGTGGGTGCCTTCAGCGGAATATAGAGGAAGTGGAGAAGTAGACCTCAGAGAAAGATGATAGTTACCAACAAACACTTTTAAAGAGGCTATGAAAGAAGATGAATTCTACGTAGAAAAAGGGGGACATTCGTTAAAGTAATCGACCGACTATTATCCTACCAATTAACCCACAGACAGTAAAATCCACCAACAATTATCAATAGACATGCCCAACAATTATCATCAGATACTGACATAGAAAGTAATCAACCAATATTCATTAAGGAAACCAATAGATTTCACTAAGAGCTTCACCAACCAATCAAACACGCAAAAAGACTCTATCAAACACCTAACACATCTACCAGTCAACAGACAATTTCTCTTACAAGCTACCAAAGTCCTATTAAACATATGACATTCCTCTCAAAAGTCTCAGTGAGCAAACCTTCAAATACTCTTTAATAGAGTAAAATTGCGTTACAGTTAAACTGTTATAAATTCAAAGGCTTAGTACCTCAGTTAAACAACTCAAAAACCATCCAGCAAAAAAACTTTCAAATGCTCTCCAGCAAAATAAAATCGTATTGACTTTTATAATATCAAAAACTCAATGCCTCTTTTTTATATATTTACAGTCAATTCTTGTTGTAACTACAATTTTACAAGTAGTAAAGTTTAACTTTTTGCAATTTCCTACTGTTAAAATTTAGTAAACTTTTTTTTGAATAAAACTAGTGGGTCCAAAATTTTGTAAATTCCTTTAAATTTTACATAATTATCTAATTAAAAGTCTAATAAGTGTATTCAATTAGTCGATTCATATATTTCACATCTATGACACACGGTAATTCTCTCTCTCACACACACACATATATATATATATAAACAAATTAAAACATTAATACTTTAATATAGTTTAATTAGTATTTTGCTTTCTTAATTGTAATTAATGATATATCATGGTTGACTTTCACTTTCAATATTATAGTTTACTCTTTTTTTTAATGTATTAATTATATTAAATTTAATTTTCAATCTTTTAATAACCAAATATTTCACATTGGCATTAAATAGAATGTGATACAAATGGCAGCAATTTTAGTGATATTATATATCTCTTGACTAAATTATAAATTTAAATATTCATTTCTCAATGCTAAAAGAAAAAAGTTCAAATAACATAAATTGAATATAATAAATAATATAAAATGACTTGATTATACATTTTCATAAATCAATCACAACATTGAAAAAAAATATATATTGAGAAGCATAAGAATTTCCACTTAATATTTTTCAATTTTTTTTTTTAAGAATGTACTTAAATATACACTTTATTCTTTACTAATTATTAAATTTATTAATAATTAGTAAATTTATAGGTGGAAATCACGTATTATTAATGGTATATGAGAGATTGAGTTGAGCTTGCGTTTTAATAATTTCTTTAGTTTTTAAAATTTATTTTACTTATTTTTTGTAAATCATGGTTTGAGAAAGATTAAAAAATAATTTTTTTTTTTCAAAATTATAATTTTTAAACTATAAATAAAATAAATATAATTTGGCAAAAATAGGCAATTCCAAACAAACACTAAGCATATTAGTAAACTTTTAATAACTAATATAATTATTAAGTTTGAAAATTTATGTAACATTTACTCGAATATACACTTTGGCCTTTGCTATTTTAGAATTAGTAATTTTAATAATTAAACTTTATTAGTAACTTAATACTTTAATCCTTTATTATAAAATTATAAATTTCTTACTGATTTTTAATTCTCAATGTTTTAACTGAAATTACGTTTTTATTAAAATTTTACAATTAATTTTATTTTTATTATTAAATTATAAAACATTTTATTCTATTCAAATATTTTTAAGTCTTGTAATTTTCACTTATTATGATTTAATAACTAAATTATTAATTTTTAAATATATATTAAAAAAATTAATTTTTTTTTAGAAATAACGTCTTTGTTTAGGTGAATTTAATTCATTATCCAAAATTATAAACTATAAAATTATTAATAGTGATTATATATTATTAAAAAATAATTATCCAAAAAATTAATATAATAATTAATTACTAAATTACAAAACCTATATTATAATTAATATATTAATGTGTTATATCCTCATTGATTAATTTATAATTCTATATAATAAATTAAATTTATCTAAAAATTTCTCCCGAATAAAAAAAAATATATATCACGTTATTAACTATGTGAAAACATACACAACCGGTGTCAGAAAACTCATTAATAGCAAGAGATAACATAGTTTCCACATGATATTAACTATTAACAATCCACGTTTCATATTTTCTATCTTTGAAAAGGGCTTTTTATATAAATTAATTAGAAAATACCATAATATTATATATGTATACAGGGGATTGTACATACATAATAATCTCATTGAATATTATGTCTATTATTCAATTTTAGAAATTAGCTTAATTGATCAATGTTTTTAACATAAATTTTTCTCATCATGATTATAAGAAAATATATATTTCTATATGAGTATCCTAATTTTGCAATGAATAACCATATCGAAAATGTGAAATTAATATAATTTTTAGATTTTTTTTTAATTTTATATGTATTAATTTATTTATTTTTGTGAGACACCATATTTATTATTGGTGGATCAAATTCTAACCATGAGAGGAGGATTCAAACCCAAAGAGCAAATGCTTATTACTACCCAAAGAATTAATTTATTTAAATTCTTAATTTGAGACATATAAATATAATTTCAAACATTTATGTCATATAAGTAAAAAATAACTCGAACAAATTCACTTACAAAGGTAGAGTTAGAACATGAATCTTTTTAATTAAGGACTGCAAATTTTTGCTTCATAATAGTGATTATGTTTTCGACCATATTAGCATAGGCATAGGGAGAAAAACATGAGAGCAAGGTGTAATTGATGGTAATAATAGACAAAGAAACCTTGAAACAGTAGAAGGAAATGATGATATTTAATTATATTCTTGCAATAAAAGTCTTTCCTTCCTTTCCAACCCTCCTTTCCTTTTTTACTCCACTCCTTTTCTATTCTTAATTTCCATCACTACTACAGCAAATGACAAGAATTGTCAAAAAGTAATAAAATTACGTAACATATGGAAAGAAAGGTTATTAAAGTTTTGACGTATTAAAAGCTTTAACCGCGAAATGTATATTTTGATATTTATATTTTTATAAAAAAATTATGTGGCACTTTAAATTTTTAAAATAATCTAGAAGTTTTAAAATAACATATTTAACCCTTTAATTTTTTAATTATGTATATATCTAATACAAAAAAAATTTAATTACGAAATAACGTATTGAGAAATTTAATTAAAATGATAAAGAATAAAATTAAAATAAAAGATAAAAAAGAGTGAATGACTATTAATTTTGATTATTAAAAAATTTAATTTATTTGATATATAAGTGTGTTCATACACATTTAAATTTATATATTTATAAATATTAAAATGTTGAATGTATATAAAATTAGAAAGTATATTAATTAAATAAATCACTTTATGAATTTAAGATGTCACAATTTTTTCTTATTACAAAAGGAGGGCAAAGCCCTAAAGAAAACAAATTAAAGATAATAGCTCCTTTGCTGGGCAAAACCTCTGTTATCCTCGCTCGTCAGATTCTGTAGCTCACTATTAGCAGCATCGACAATGTGAAACCCCAAATCCAAAGCTCGAACTCTGTTGGCAAGATGTCAAAGGTAAAATTATGCCTTGAATCAGCTTTAATCTTTGATATATTTAGCTTTAATGCATGTGTTATGTCAGTTAAAGGTGAGGCCCCATTATGATTGTTGTAATTATTGATAAGTAGAAAGAAAAAATGGAGTTAATTAAATTAATTAATTATTTTTACATGCTTGACTTGAGAGAGAGAAAGAGAGAGGGCAAAGCTTTTAGCTTTTTCTCTCTTTCGTGTAACGTGTAGTATAATAACCGGTCCTTTTCCAGCGAACATCCAGCTTGCCGTTTTCTTTATACTCTTTCATGGTCTCCTCCCCCATGTGACTAGCGCTCTCCTTCCTTTCACTAACCCATCCCTCTCTCATTTATTAATCATTTCCTTTTCTTTTCTAATTCCCCTTTGATAAAACTAAAGCTCCCACATTTACAATCAACCAAATCTAAGTCGTACCTCTGTTTTTGCCTCTCTTTATCTCTTTTTCACACACATATCCAGTTCTTGATAGTAAAAACCACACATACCCAGATCAAATTGAAGCATCAAGAAGCTGATTTTGGAGCTTTTGGATGATGGGTTTTTCAAGGCTTATTTACTTGACAAGTGAGGTACTGTAAATTTTTGTGCTTTATTAGATTCTTTTGTTTTTTTTTTTCCTGGCAAGAAAGTGCCAATTCTTTAGTAGGGTAGAGAGGATTTTTTGAGAAAGATATTTGGTTTTCTTCTTTTGGTATAATGAGGGACTTCCCTTCTTGTTTTGGTGAAAGTGGAGTTCAAGTGGCTGATTCATCATCTTCAAACACCACAAAAGCTGCACAAAACTTGGTTACCTGTGTCTATCAATGTAAATTACGTGGTCGATCTTGCTTAATTACCGTTTCTTGGACTAAGAATCTCATGGGTCAAGGTCTTAGTGTTGCAATCGATGATTCAGCTAATCTGTGTCTCTGTAAAGTTGATATAAAACCATGGTTGTTCTCTAAAAGAAAAGGATGCAAGAATTTAGAGGTAGATTCTAGTAAAATTGATATGTATTGGGATTTATCTAATGCCAAATTTGGTTCTGGGCCTGAACCTTTGGAAGGATTTTATTTGGCTATTGCATTTAACCAAGAAATGGTGTTACTTCTTGGGGATATGAAGAAGGAAGCACACAAGAAACTTGACAATGCCTCGATACATTCTCATGCCATTTTTATTGCCAAGAGAGAGCATATTTTTGGGAAGAAGTTCTATGGTGCAAAAGCTCAGTTCTGTGATAAGGGACAAATGCACGATGTCACAATAGAATGTGATACAGTCGATCTTAAGGATCCATGTCTTGTGATCCGCATTGATAGTAAGATGGTAATGCAGGTCAAGAGACTAAAGTGGAAGTTCCGGGGAAATAACACCATATTGGTGGATGGGCTTCCTGTTAAAGTTTATTGGGATGTCCATAACTGGTTATTTGGTAATGCTATGGGCAATGCGGTTTTTATGTTCCAAACTTGCCTTTCTGCAGAGAAATTATGGACCAGCCAATCCGTTTTTGATCCCTCTGTATTAACTTGGTCTTACTCGCAGCGATTCAGAGACTATCAATTACAAGGTCTTGGTTTCTCACTTATATTGTATGCTTGGAAGAATGAATAAAACTGTATGTTCAGTTGTTGAGTTTTAGCAGATACTTCCTGCAATGTTTTTCAAGAATGATATGATATAGATACCAAAAATGCAATTATAAGTTCACTCATTTGGTTTCTTTCATTTATCTTTTCAACAAACTTGTTATTATGGTTGCACTAACCCCTTGCTCTTAATTGCTTTAAGTGTTTTAGCCAAATATTCATGCTTTGATTTCCAAGGTTGCAAAATGCATTTTATGGGCTACTCATGTGAAACCTTTGTGGGACATTGCAGTAAGATTTCCTTTCCTGTACTCTGTGAAAACCATCAATGTTAGAAAGAAATAGGAGCTTTTGTTTCAAGAAAATGAGAATAACTCCTCTTTGCAAGTGTCTGAAAATTTATTCTTGGATATGGGGCTTTCTTGTGACTATTTTTTCTTGTTGCACGCGAGTTCTTGTTTATCAGTAATAGTATAATTACTAATTTGGCATGCCAATTTTACGCGCTTCACAAAAGGGAAGAGTTTATTTCTCTCAATCTTTTACTTGACATTAGGTTTGTTAATCATCTCTCTAATCTCAATGTAAGATTAAAATAGCAAGTTGGTGGAGTTAAACTTCTTGTGGGTATTGCGGTTTCAAAAGAGTGATTGTTAGGTAGTGGCTTATCATGATAGTAACATGGAAGATAATCGATATAAGTGGGGGGTCTAGTTGGAACATCTACCACTGCATGCACTAGTGTTGATGGAAAAAGTTGAATGCTTTGCAATGGGGTTGATCCCAAAGAAGAAGAAGGCAAATATTGATTGCTTTTCTTCTTGCTGGACTAGTTTGGGAGATGGAGGATGATGTCTAGCTGATAATGGTGGTATACTCAAATGTGACTTGTATTGATATGATGAGAATGCTTTTTGCATATTGATAAATTCAGTGAACGTTTGGATATATCAAATAAATAGGTAAAATTTATAATTTTTGTCCTGTGTTTAGGAACTTACAAATTAAGATATAAATTACCTTAAAGCACAACCATTGGCAAACCTGCTGTTTGATTTACAAATAGACCTTGTTATGCTTCAGTTATTGTGCTAAAATATTCATCCTTTCCATCTCTGAAGTTAAGTCCTCTGGTCCAAAATCTTGGTAGACTCTACACAGAAGCCAATCGTCCAGCTGAAAAACAGATAAATGCAGCAATCAGACCCACAAGATGAAGATAAATGTTCGAGCATGTGAAACAGGTATGTTACTTGCAGATTGTTTCAAACAAGGTCTATTAAAACAGCCATGCCTAATTTGTTCAGCAAAAACTATTATGAGGATGTTTGGGTGAAAATCCAATTTTGGAAAACAGAGTTTTAAAAATGTCGTTTCAAAATAAGCTGGTATGTCTAACTTAAATTTTTTTTGTTTTTAAGTTTCAAAATAACGTTTTGAATTAATCTGCTAAACACTTAAAAACCCGTTTAGTATTTTTTAAATTTCAAAACGACGTTTCATACCTATTTTAAGTAGATCCAAACACCTCCTATGTTATGAGAGAATATGCGAACCATTTTCACGTAAAATGAACATTCATTTTGAAGAATGCTCAATCAATGGCGCCTCTCCAAACAGCGACTCTGTTCAATCACAGTTTAAAATTGATCTTGCTGATCTCTGAAACTTTACAGAGCATCTCACAGTTCTTTGGTCATTTTATCATTTACATTGCATTGCCATAACATTTGATGAATATAACAAGCATAAGTTAACATTTTTTTTGTCTTTTTGATTGACACTGGTGATTTGACATGATTTATCATAACAATTAAGTACCAAGAATCTTACCCTTCCATTCTTATGATTGCATGTGAATGAACAATGATGCTCCTTTAATCTTTACTCGATCATATATTGTGGCCATTGTTCATATCCCCTTCATAGAAACGCAGTTTTTGCTTAACTCCTAGTACTCCATTATTGTTATGCTATCCGGATTTCACAGCCCTTCCAATATCCATTTCTTGATCGGCGAATTGGGAACCATGGTAATCCATACTTGAAACGCCTTGGCGTCAAATTATAGCATTTCTTATTTCCATTTGCATTTGTTGCTGTTGCTTCACAGTAATATAGCAAGCTTGCAACCAATGCATATATTATATACAATGCAATTTCTTTTGCATATATCAACTACTGAACCGACGATATTATAACCCCTCTAGGGGCAGAAATAAATCTGTACCTCTCAGGCGTAGACAACTTAGCTAGGCATTCTCAAGTTATGAAGTATAAATTTTATAAAGAGAGAATTATATTCCATAGTCTATCCTTATACAATCATGAATTGGAGTTAAAGCAGGGTATGACAAAGGAGCAAAATACCAACTGCGTAAAGAACAAAGTTTTAAAGGACAGGGAAGACAAACCTGAGAAGATATCTTTGGGATTATAATTTTAAATATCTCCTACAATTAATTTGTCTATAAGAACGGGCTGACTTAAAAAATTGTTGTCTAGTTGATTTATCAAATGCTGATAAAAATTCATGCTAAGCTCTATTGATATGAAAAAAATCAAAATTCATCTATTAATTACTACTATTTGCTAATATAGAAACAACAATAACATTAAAGGCTTAAAAGATTGTTTCAGGACAAAACAATGTGAAATCATGAAGACTGATGCTGTTTGATAATCAGCAACAAATAAAGACTAGATTAAAAATAGTGTTTTTGATAATGACAGTATAGTTTTGTTGCTCTCTTCACATTCAAAACTAAAAAATAATATAAAATAAAATAAGAAATTCTGTTTTACCTTATATGTCATGACATAATTAAAATAAATATAATAATTATCATTATTTTAATATAATATTAAATTAATTATTTTATTAAATTTTAATAATTAGTTAATATTTTATTTTTTTCAAATATAAAAATACCCACCTTTTGAAATGGTTGAGTTGAATAATTTTTTTTTCAATCACAATTCACATCATAATTTAAATAATAAATGCAAATATTAATTTAAATAAGTTTATAAATTCAAGTTGCATACTATGATATCGATGAATAATCTACCTACAAGTATATATACAGTTCGAACAATTGATTCATATTTGATTTTTTTTCATAATAAAAAAAAATTATAAATTTAAATATTACCTTTTTATTAAAAATTAAAAAATACATAAATTTTAAATGTATAGGTCCAAGTAAGTGTGGAGTTTGTCCTCCACTTAATAGAAAACAAAGTTTAATTTTATGGAAAATAAAACTATCTCCATAAAAAAAGAAAAAATTGTAGCACAAAGATGGATTACGTAAAAACGACAACGGATTGCCCATCTAAAGGACTAAAACGACGAATAGCCTCAATGATATAGGGTCATAACAGATTAACGACCTTTCGTTTTCAGGCAAATAAACACGGGTCGGCCCCGAACCGAAAAATCTCGAAAATTGTTTCACATTCCGCAAGGATTGGAATGGGAACTGTGTCTCTCTTGCTTCCTCTCTCCCTTTCTTTTCCAGGGAGACCCAATCACTCTTCTTTGAGAACCCATCTCCCCAAACCCGTCTCATGGCACAACATCTCCTCCAACACTCTCAAATCCGCCAGAATTCGAGGCAAAACTGTAGTTTTTGGAGGGAATTCATCAACTGAACCTAATGGGTCTCAGTTCTTGGCTGAAAATGGTGTAGTTGATGATATAGATGGCTATTTCAACTATCTCTCTCTTGAATATGACTCGGTTTGGGACACCAAGCCTTCATGGTAAGCCTACTTGCTCCATTCCTAAATTTGTATGAATAACTTGAGACATTCACTTGTATAGATGTAACTGTGAACTTTGATTTGAGATTTGCTCTTCTTTACTTTATTTTGTGTAGCTTAAGTTATTTTGTGGTTTGTAATAGATTGCAGCTACATTTTCGAACTTTTTGCCTGGAATTCTGTGGAATTAGTAGAAGGGTAGTTGTAATTCTTGGTTATTGAAATCAGTTTACCCATCAGGGTTTGAAAAGTTACAGGCATGTTTGAAAGTCCAATGAAAATTTGATTTCCATTTGGCCTTTTTCTAGGATTTTTAGTTGTAAGTTTTTTAATTGGAAAGGATTTTTATGCCAACTTTGAAGATGGAGTCATTGGATCACCTAGTACGCAGTAGTAACAATTCATGAGTTAAGATCCCATGCAAATCGGCATTATGTAGCGTTCCATTTTTTATAATTCTCACATACGAGTTGATAGTTTCACATCTATGTGAATTCTAAATAGCCAAATGTGATATGCATCTTCTGAAGAATGCTAATCCCTAGAGGAATGGGGCGATGGGCACAATTAAATGTAAGACAGTCATTCTTATTCCATTAGTATATCTGTTACCATCCATATGTCTTCATTCTGGTGGTACAGTCATGAAAAGATTGTTCTGTTTCATTTCCATGCTGAGGACCTCGGAAGCTCTTGAGATTGGAATGGCTATTCAGAGTTATCAAAAGTTCCTCTTTCATTGTTTATTATTTCAGTAAATTATGAGAATTCTATTCTTTTATTCTTTTGGTATTATTGAAAATATTTAATGGGGAATGGAGCTGCAGGATTTGAATCCCCTAACATTCTACTCTACCAGGCAGACATTCAACCATTGGGCTACTAGTCCAATAGAAATTGTGAAAATTCTATTTTATTGTGTATATTACTATATTTTGTTTCTCTCTGAGAGATGTCCAGTGAGTGTCAAACTTACATGAAATATATGATGGAACATGTTATTTTAAATTTATAGAGAGTCATGTATTGAATTTTAATTTTACCCTTGAAAATTATGACATGTAGGAACTGCTTTAAATTATAGTCTTCATGCCTTCATTTAATTCCCATTTAAGCATATACCACTATTGCATTTGTGCTCGTTTTAGTGAGTTATTCAATTCCTTTTCATCTACTTGCCATTAGGTGTCGACCATGGACAATAACACTCACTGGAGTATTTACAATTGCCTGTAGTTGGTTGATTTTGCACTCAGTTGTAGTTACAACTATTGTACTGTTGCTAATATGCAGCTGGTGGTACATTTTTCTGTATTCTTATCCCAAGGTATGACATCACCTACTAATTAATGTTTGCTTATTAGTTTCTCTGATTCTTTGTGACGATTATTGAATATTGGGAGTTGCAGATGTGTTTTTTTTTTTTAATCATTTACGATAGTTTTTACTGCTATTATTCAACTTATGAAAGTTTGGAGATATTTGGGTAAAGATTCTATGTTATTGGAAGTCAGAACAAACAATTCAACCCTGATGACATTCCAAGGGCCAACAAATATGTCCATAAGTGAATGATGATGAAATTGGAAGTTGCTGCAAATTTATGTAATGACTGATAATGTTCAAATTGTGATCTTTGAATTCAGAACTTGCTTTCATACATATGCAATAGTTGTTTATGGCCTTGGATAACAGTCATTGAATGTGTGTCTCATATCTCTGGTGATGCCTATGACTCTGGTATTGAGGCATTCTAGAAAGGTTAGCGAATCATGCATTGTTTGCTCAAAAGAGAAGATTCACCACTATCTAGTTGGTTTTCTTTACAATTCCAACATATAACACTTCTTACTTGGTATCTATGCTTGTTTTAGCACTAGTTTTGCATATTTAATAGTTGTATTTGGTGTTGATGCACTATTTAGAATACAAAATCAGGAAAAGTAAAATGTACAGCATCGTGAGTTTCATTTTCCTTTGTTGACAGGCATATGCAGACATGATTGCTGAACAAAGAAAAAGAGTGACAAAAGGTGTTGAAGATACATATGGTGTTAGGAAGATTCAATGATTTTAAAGTTAAAAAAATGGACTTGTCAAGCCACTCTGTTTTAATATATAGAATGTATGTAATTTTGTTATTCCAACTTATAATGAAAATGAAATCAGATATTTATAATTTTTTTTTTTAAATGAACTTTTGCAGAATTCATTTGGTTAGCTTAATTGAATCTTTTACTAGAATGTGCAGATGTTGTGCCTATTTTATGTTGGAAAAAAAAAACCATTTTTGGGCACTATAATTTATCATATTTTTTATTTACTGAGCCTAGAACTTTTGTTTCTCCATATCAAACCCTTTAACTTTTTTTTTTTTTTTCACATTGAGAATTTTTATTTATGATAAATTTATTAATGATAATTTAAAAATAGAAAATTTACACTAATTTTTCATTATGGAAATTATTAAAAAAAAAAAAAAAACTAGGAGAAAGAGGAGAGAAGAGTTTATTGAAAACAAAACTACTTTGTCATTAAATAACAGTACACAAAATAAACGACAAAGAGCGACCACGTAAAAAGGTCAACGACATTGCGTAGGAAAGAGCAGACCGAATCACAGCTATCAAGGAAATGTGGACTTAAACGGGCCAAATCGACCCACACATTTGTAACCTGTTTGTTTACTTGACCCGATTCGTCGATTTCTAATTCCTAATTTCCATCCCCAGAAAACAACCAGCCTTTTTGATCGGCTTCCCCGTCGCAAACCAGAGTTTATCGGCGGGAAAACCTTAGATGGATCTCCTCAAGCAAGAACTCCTTAAAAAGCGTCAATCTCTTGCTCAAGACACCGGCGGAAAACGAGTCCTCAAGCGATCTGAAATCCAACAGAAAGAAATTCAAAAACTCCGCGAACAAGAAAAGCGCGAACTAGAAGCCAAAGCCCAACGCCAAACCGCCGCCGCTGCCACGACCACTACCTCCACTAAATCTATCTCTGCGACCTCCAGCGCGACAGCAACTGCCACCACCTCGACATCCACCGCCACCACATCCAAATCCTTAACTGATGAGAAAAATATTGACAACCTCGTCCTTCCTAAACAAGAGGTCATCCGTCGCCTTCGGTTCCTAAAACAGCCGATCACTCTTTTCGGTGAAGACGACGATGCACGTCTCGACCGATTGAAGTACGTCTTGAAGGCCGGAATCTTTGAGGTCGACAGCGACATGACGGAGGGGCAAACTAATGACTTCTTGCGTGATATTGCTGAGCTGAGAAAGCGGCAGAAGACTGGAATCCTGAGCGAGAGGAAGAGGAAAGATAGGGAAGAAGGAGGGGGAGAGGATGGAGAGGTAGGGGAAGGAGAGGGGGAACTCAGCGCCGATGGTGGGTCCAGTGGGGTCGATGCTGATAAGGATTTGAAGAGAATGAAGGCCAATTTTGAAGACTTGTGTGATGAGGATAAGATTCTGGTGTTCTTCAAAAGGCTGTTGAATGAGTGGAATCAGAAGTTGGATGAAATGCCTGAGGCGGAGAAGCGGACGGCTAAAGGGAAGTCCATGGTTGCTACATTTAAACAATGCGCGAGGTATTTGAATCCATTGTTCAAGTTTTGCAGGAAGAAGGTGAGAGTTTTGGCTTTAATTTATTGCCTTATTTGCATTGAATATTGTTATTATATCAATGCTACAGTTTTCCGTCAATTGAAAGCTGATATTTTTTTGTGATTGGTTATAATGAATCATGTATGTTGAATAGCAGTCAAATTAGTACTTGTAAATATCAAGGCAATTTTACTTGGAAACTTCAAATCGAAATTTTCCTGTCACTACTACGACTTTTGACCTTTGAGCTGCTTATTAATCAGTGTGTTATGCGTAGATCAGTGAGTTAGTGTGTACAGGTATCATACAGTGAGGTAATAGGCTACATTTTGCTGGGAAATAGAGCAACTTGAAGTCGATGAGTACAAGAAAGTCTTTTCCTTTGTTCCTGCCACATTAAGCTGCTAATTATTTTTTTTCTTCCAACATTGCCTGCATTTGTTCAAAGTAGTTGTACTGGTGAAATATTACACCTTGTACTTCTTTTTGTTTTAGTAGGCCATTTTTTTAATTTTTTCTTTGACCTTTTACACTAAAATCAACGCTTTTTATTAATACTTTCTCCATCGTCCCAAAAAGATTGTTACATTTCTTTTTTGCACAAAATTAAGAGTACAATCAATAAAATGACTTTTTTTCCTTTTACATCCCTTGATAATAATAATAATAATAAATACACTCAATTTTGTTTCTTTTAGACATTAAATGCATCTTAAAGATAAGAATTAATAAGGGACAAAGATGGAAAATGGAGTAAAAATAACACATCTAATAGAAATGCGACAATGTTTTTGGACAATCTGGATCTTATGTCTCATATGGTGTCTCATCTCCTGTCCCGTATAACTCTATAGGCACAATATCACTTTTTCTTTAAATAGTTTTGGCAGCCAACAATTTTTATTAATGATGTAATACACAAAGAGGTGCATGAGATAGTAGATGTGACACCAAATGAGACAAAAAATTTGGATTGCTTTTTTGGTCATCCCAAAAAGGAAAAGTGTGATAATCTTTTTGAAATGGAGGAAGTATATGATAATTGGCTTTTAATGCTTAATACCCTCTATATTAGTAACTCTAGAAGAATATGTTTTGTATTTTTCTCTTGTAAATTATGCAACAATTGCTCATGGAATTATTATTTTTCATAGTTAACTAATATGATGTAAAAAATATAGTTAAATAAATTGGCCCATATATTAGTAATGGGAGGCAACAAAATTGATGAGAATCTGGCTTTTTCAATTTTTCTCATCATGATTCATGATCCTGGTGAGTTGAGAAGGGTTCTAAATCTATCAATATCACAAAACTGTTGGGATCAATTTCAAAATTCAAACCTACTTGTGGAGCTTGTTGGCATAAATCTGTGAGAATAGCTTATAGCTCAAAAAGCAGATTGTCTAGTGTTCGTCATGAAAATCTTGAATGATAGAACTGCACCCCAAAAACAATAGAAGAAATGCTTAGTTTTTTCATTTTTTTGAGAGAGAAATTATTAATCAGGAGGGGGTAGCAAGTGCCAACCCACATAAAGAATGTTCTCTTCATTTACAAACTGCTGCCTGGAAGACTAGAAGTGTGAAGTGTGCACCCATTCATTCTTAATGATTGCATTGGCAACTGAAGAATTATCTCGAGTCTATGTTGCTTGGATAACTTGAATGAATTAAGTTTTCTAGTTTTCTTTTTGTGGATCTGCAAACCTATTTTGGAGCCTCCCATCTGTGATCTTGGGTTTTGTATATTTGCTGAAAGGCATATATTTTTGCGTTTGTAACTTGTTGTATCCAAATGTAGTTAGAGATGACTTTAAGTGGCTCTTGGATGGGGTGTTTATTTATGCCTCTTCTTAATTTCAAACCTGGAAATTTGCTACTTAACTAAACCTTTTATGTGATGTAATATAGGTGTGTTCTTTTGTTAGGCATGGCAGCGCAGTGCCCTTGTTTTTTGTTTTAAGCTGAAGGGAGGCCATTGCACCGAGGTCTAGGAACTAGGTGAATCCATCACCCAAAATTGACCCAGTGAACTATCTTTTTAAGCCACTGTTCCAAACCAATTAGGTAAGGTTGTCCTAGAAAAAAAAAAAAAAAAAGGATGACATCACATTGGTCAATAATAATCACGTGAACATGTTAATACTATCTCATGCATGCGGCACCAGTATGTATTTCCAATGACATTGGAATTATTAAAAAAAGATTCCTTTTAAAGAGAACTCAAAATTTTAGGGAGAATCGTACCTTGGAGGGAAAAAATAGCAGCTTAAAGAGATGTAAATGAGCAGTATTGTGCATGTTGGATTGGTTTCACACAAAGCATGATGGCATGTTTTGCCTGGACCGTTATTTATACTACTTTTCTTGGTCTTTCAATTTGTGCTCATTTAATCTTTGTGCATTTAAGAAATTTCATTTCACTTTCATACTTCAATTTTGGCTCAATAGTTTTCTGTGCTTTGCACCCTCTAAATTTTGATTGGTTTTTTCATTTTAATAAACTGTGCTCTCACTGCTTTCTTTTTCCTTATCCCACACAGACACAGAAAATTGTATGGAAAGAGTTTATCCTGTTATTTCTTTATTTTTTCTTCGGATCTTAGAATTTATGCTTTATGTATGAAGTCTTGTATATTCAACTCATGGTAACGACTTTCTGTAGGTGCTTCCTGATGATATTCGTCAAGCATTGCTAGTGGTGGTTGAGTGCTGCATGAAGCGAGACTACCTAGCTGCTATGGATCATTATATTAAGATGGCAATTGGTAATGCACCATGGCCAATTGGTGTCACCATGGTTGGTATTCATGAACGTTCAGCCCGCGAGAAGATTTACACCAACAGTGTGGCCCACATTATGAATGATGAGACCACTCGCAAATACTTACAGTCGGTTAAGAGATTGATGACTTTTTGCCAACGGCGGTATCCAACCGTTCCATCTAAGGCAGTAGAGTTCAACAGCTTGGCAAATGGCAGTGATTTACAGTCTTTGCTGGCAGAAGAGAGGTTTTCTGGTGGTAATCAACCTGCAGAAGGAAGGCTTCGGTTAATGCCTGCTCCAGAAGAGAATTAGGTATCACAACAAACTATATAATAATTTTCATGTACAATGTTATTAAGGCAATCGCTTAATTAATGCGTTGGCATGTGTAATAAATACACACTGCTGGACCGTTCTGTAACTATAGCAAGGCTCGAGAAGAGAATTCAATATACTGCACATGCTGACAGGCAATTTCTACATTTTAGTATTGACCATAATTCTTTGATTCTCGATATTTTGACTCATAACAAGCACTTGGGGGAATTTTTCATCTCCATTTTTGAGGGCAGTGCTCTTCCTTCTCTGATATAAAGTTGGTTGCTCTTGATGATGTGGATTTTATGGTTTCACCCTAAACTCTGGAAATAGGGCTCAGGCCATGTGTTACAGCTTACTGGGAGAATTAGTCCGAGTTTACATTCACCCACTCGTATGTATAATAGGACTCCTATTGTAAAAAATGGAGTTCCCCTCGTGAGGTGGGTGCACATGCATTTGGTTCAGCTGAGAATTCTTTTTCTATTTTGGCATGTAGTGATGATAACTTATTGATATAGTTGGTACCGATTTGTTCTACTTCTAGCTTATGAATATATTCAGAGTTTTTTTAAGGCGGATTTTTGTGGGGATATGATCCTCAAAATTTAAAAAAATTAATAAATATTATTTGTATTTAATTTTTTAAAAAAATTAGTTTTATTTTTAATAATTACTACTATAAAATTGAAAATATTTATTGTAGTTTAATGAAATACTTTTGATTTGGCCTTTTAAAAATAAAGTTGAAGCTCCGTCTCACGATCATGGAGTTGGTTTTTTGGTTGTTTATTTTATTCCAAAATAAATGTGAAATTTGCACCCTGTGGCCTATGTAAACCGCCGAGGCAGAGATAAGATATTGCAGAAAAGAAGTAAGCCAAAGAACCAAATTTTGGTGGGACCAAAGTATCGAAGTCAGAAATCCTATTGGTTCAAACAATATCAACTTATCCAAAGATCAAAATCCAAAACACCACCATTCATCTAAAGAGCAATAATCCTTTTGCTTCTTGTCCATTCAGCCAAACTGATAAAACAGAAGTACCCATAATTTTTCTTCTCCAAAATTTGCATAACCATGGCAACCCAAGCAGGTCTCTTCACTCCGGCGATCACTGCCCCAAAATCCAGCAACCCCACTCTGGTTCCATGGAAACCAACCACTTCATTCTCATTCACCACTCCAAAGCCTGTCACCTTTTCCACCAGTCAAAGATCACCCAAAATTTCAGCTGCTGAACAGAAAACTGAGGCTGCACCAGCACCAGTGGGTTTCACCCCACCTGAATTGGACCCAAACACACCCTCACCAATCTTCGGTGGCAGCACAGGAGGGTTATTGCGGAAGGCACAAGTTGAAGAATTCTATGTGATTACATGGGATTCTCCAAAAGAGCAAATCTTTGAGATGCCGACTGGTGGAGCAGCTATAATGAGGCAAGGACCTAACTTGCTGAAATTGGCTAGAAAGGAACAGTGTTTGGCTCTTGGTACCAGATTGAGATCCAAGTACAAGATCAAGTACCAATTTTACAGGGTTTTCCCTAATGGAGAGGTCCAATATCTTCATCCAAAAGACGGAGTTTATCCTGAGAAAGTGAACCCTGGCAGGGAAGGAGTAGGTCAGAACTTCAGATCCATTGGGAAAAATGTTAGTCCCATTGAAGTTAAATTCACTGGCAAGCAAGTTTATGATATATGAGATGTTTTCAGAGATGGATTTGTACCCTTTTAATGTTCATAGAAACGCTTCAATTCTGAAATTTATATATCGTGCTTTTGACAATTTCTAGATCTAACAGGAGAGTTATTGATCTTTAATATTTTACCCGTTCAATTTGCTTCAACTTTTGTTGTTGTTGTTGTTGATGTTTTTTTTCTGGCCCAGAAATGAATTCTGGGTTATGCCCAAGTCCCAAGTCTCAACCAATGGCTTCAAGGAACTATAATTGATAAGTAATAATTAGGAGGAAAGTATGGGAATTACATGATCAGCTTGACAAAATCTTTGTTGGGAATTAATTATATGCATAATCTAAATCTGATTTGTCACCTTTAATTCCAAGTTTAGGTATGAATTAAATTATTTAATGGTTTTGAGTAAGAAAAAGATAAATGCATAATTTTGAAGTCCAAATACATATGATAAATATTAATTTATTAGTACAATTTTCATATTAATTGTTTTAATAATGACATTCAAGTTTGTTCTTAAAAACTTGGGATATGCATCATAAAATCTCAAATTTTGATGTATAAAATATGTTGCATATTATAGACAATGACAAATTAAATTAGCTATACAATGAGAATTTTTGGAAAGATGAAAAAGAAAATTAAATAAAATTTAACATAAAAAATATTATTTTGAAAAATTTAAGGCACCGTTTAGAATAATCACATGTAAAAATTCAATTAAATTAAATTCTATCACGATTTATTTAGATCAATGATTATTTGAAATTATTATGAATTTGAATTTAAATTTTATATATAAAATAATAAAAAAATATACATGATAATAAATTTTAAATACTAAATTATTTTAAATCACTATTTATTTAAATAGATTCTTGATAAAATTCAATTTGAATTTAAATATTTGGAATAATTGAAAAAAATATAAAATTATTTTCTCATTTTATTCTTATATAAAAAGATTTATGTTTAATTTAAATGATAGTGTATTAAATTTTTAATAGTAGAATTTATTAAAAGAATTGAATTCTTGTAAAATTATTTATTCCTCTTGATATCAGCTCTCAAGGGAAGACAACCATTACAAACTCTCCAGGCAAAGTTATTTATTTTTGGAGGAGCTCGAAACTTTCAGAGTTTATCGCAACATGCATGTTTCGGAGAGTTATCATCCAAATCCACTAAATGAATAGAATTGATAAAATAAAATTCAATTGAATTGAATTTTTTTAAATATTGAGTTTTCAAACGAAGGCTAAAATATTAGGTAGTGAATAGAAGTAAAAAATATTTAAAAAGTTAATAACTATAAATATTTAATTTTATTAGAAAAATAAAATAAAAAAGTGAAAATTAATTTAATGATTTAGAATAAAAATAAAAAATTTATATAATTAATTTTGAGTTGTGTTGTGTTGGATTGCATTTACCAATTGTAAACTCCCAATAAAGTTTTAAAGCGTTGCGTTTAAGTCATATTTCCAAAACTATTCCTAAAAAAAAAAATTTCCAATATATATATGTAAGGGGAAAGGAGGTGTGTTAAAATCACCAAAAATGGTACACAAGCAAGCCAGCTACCTATTTGCACGAAGCATATGAGCGCCATGTAAACATACACGTGTCACCGAATCCCTCATCCGGACCGTACGGCCTCTCTCTCAAAACCTCCATGTCTCTCTTGCCGTATCTCTCATATCCACCCATTATGGATACCCTCCTCCACACCTCAACCTCCATGGCCAAGCGTCCCTGTCCCTTCTCCTCCACCGCCACTGCCACCGCCACCACCACCACCACCTCCTCCACTACCCCAAGTCCTAGCAGGCCCTCGAACATGAACCAACAAGTAGACAATCTCCTCCAAACATTTCTAGGCCTCGCAGACTCACCTTCTCTTTCTATCGATCTATCCTTTGACCGTCTCCTCGACTCCTGCCCTTGTGACTCCGATCAGTCCTTCCTCATCGATCGCGCCCTCAAATTGGGCTCTATACTCCTTGAAGCGGGTAAACGCTCAGCCAGAAAACGCTCTTCTAAGCATAATTCCCTGGCCTGGGCTTTACCTCCTGATCTCACTATCAAGGTTGGTTTATTTCTTTCCTTAGATTATTTCTTGATTGGTTGTGTAATTGTTTTGAATTATTGGGGGAAGAAGATGGCTTTGTTTCAATTTAGTGCGAATTTGACGACACGTATGTTGCATGTTGGTTGATTGTAGTTTATGGCAGTGATTTTTTATACTTAATTGTAATGCAAAAGTTTGAGGTTCGAATTTTGGTTTTGTTATATGAGTTGGAAGTTGAGTGTTGCCTATTCCATTTTAGTTTTTTCGCGAGATATGTACTGAAATTGGTGAAGAATGTGAACTTTCTTGCTTGGAGGATCGAGAGAGAATCATGCAATTGGGAATTATAATTGCGGATTTATCAGTGCCTTGTTTGTGGTTGTTAGTTTCAAATGCGGTCTTGGGATGAAGATACTGAATGCAAAGGATGTAGTTGGTGATTCTGCTTTTGTCAGTGGATCATAATGGTGGTTTTGGTAGGAACAGGAATTGGAGTACTATCAAGCATGATGATTTCCGAGTCTGAAAAGCTTGTTTGTTGCCATGCTGATATTGTAAAACTTTTCTGGTAGTTCGAGCATTGCAGGTCTTATGATGCTAACATGTTTAGTACCATGCCACTGACAATTAACCATGGATTCTCAGTTGTGTGCTGAGAAATTTGTACGTTTACATTTTGAGCCCTTATTGATAAGCTAGGAACTTGATGATGGGCTTCTTTTGTTTTTTCTTTTCTAATTCACTTTCAAACATTCTATTAGATAACTGATTACTAATTTACTATGCATCTATTGTATTCTTTGCATTAAGGTTTCCTTTTCTGTTGTATGCTTATGAAAGAACATCCTTTTTCACCCCTTTTCAAGTGTCTGATTCATTTGGGTACGCACAGGTATTTTCTATGCTTGATACACAAAGCTTGTGCTATGCTGCAGCAACTTGTTCAATGTTCCACAAATGTGCTATGGATTCCCTGTGCTATGCTAATATTGACTTGACAACAGTTATCCCTAAAGTCAATAATGCTGTTGTGTCCACAATGATCCAACGTGCTGGAAAGGCCCTTCAGTAAGAAATTCCCATCTAATGAGTCCATTTTTCATGTGGTTCTCTAGGTGTTGTCACATTGTGTGCTTGAAATTTCTATTTTTGGAATTATTGGCTTAAACGCAGTTGTCCAAAAAGTTAATAGTGATGTTCTGTCCACAGTGATTCAATATTCTGGAAAATTCAGTAAGAAATTCCCATTTAACTAAACTTTTCTGTGTTTATAGTTAGTGTTGGTACATTATGTGCTTGGAATTTCTATTTTTGGAATCATCCTCATTTCATATCTTGCAGATTCTGAGGTTTTTGTTTTTTTCATTTGATGGGGTAAAGGAGAGAGATTATTCCATATCAAATCAGATTACAATCGTGATTTCAAACAGAATTATTCCTTGAAAATAAGTTTGATGTCAAGAAAATCCTGTAAGCTAAAACCTGAAGCTACAAGCTATTCATCCCGGACCATCTCATTTGGGTTTGCGTTATTTGATTCTGAGATAGCGGTTGAACACCATCTCCTATTTCTTATCACCAAATTGGTGTTTGGTTTTGGCCCCAAATATAGTTTGAACATGAGCTTGATGTTTTCTTCTGCACTGCACAGGAATGAGAAGGAATATATTAACATCATTCTCTATGAAGGACTTGGAGGAAAACTCTGTTGGTTAAGATTATGTTTGCTTGCCCTCTTAAATGGTTATAAAAGAATGATGTTATTTTATTTATGAATGTGAATCATGCATCATTAGTAATTAACTGAGTTTACACCATTGTTCCTATGATTTTGTGCATGGATACTGTCATTGGCTTCCTAATTTTTTTGTTTCTCTCTTTCTCAATTGGTTACTTAGGTCCCTTAAGCTTGGTATAGTTCCTGGTCCAATGATGTCTTCTGGATCTTGCCAACCATTAGTTTATAGCATCAGGAATTCTACAGATGTATCTAACTTTTCATGGAATGAGAAAAAGACCAGACAAGGGAAGGAATCATCCATTCTTACCCGATCCTGCCTAAACCCTCTGAGTGGGGATCGTGGCGCTGCAGGGTATGCTTGGAAACTATTGTTTTTAGAATCTCTGGTTAATATTTGACTCAACTTATTTTTAACATTTAGTTTTTTCCATGATGATGTAAAGGAGTCTTTTGAGAAGGTTGCACCTATACAATATTGAAAGAATGGATAACACTTCACTTTGTGTGGCACTATCGGTTTGCCCATCTCTCCTTGACCTGGAAATTGTTGGCCTGTAAGTTTTTCGGAGTTGGACATTTGTGCATTATTATAGGTTTGATAAATTTTATAAGATGGTAATGAGTGTGTTGCGCTATAATGAAGCAGGTGTGAGACTTGCTAGTATTGCACTTCAAATTTTTTTGGGTGGAAGATCAATTCCTATGGTCTACCTTTTTATTTAATGTTTTACCTATTTACACTGCATCTCAAGTAGATTTTTGTATTTGTGGCTTCTAAAGCTGAACTTTTTTCGTATATATAGAAATTGGAAGCAGGAGGCCTGGATGTTTTAGTCACGGACATCCAGTTAGTTGAAATATGATTTCGTCTCCAGTGTTTTTTTTTTGGGTTGATAGTGAAAGCGGTTAGGGCAGGCTGAACAATCTGCTTACTAGTGCTTTTACATTGAGCAAAATCCAGCTAAAGAAGTATGTTACTATTTGGATTAAAGAAGAAAGGGAATTTGGTTTGTTAATTAACTTTGAAAGAAATGTTTGGACGTTTGAGGGAAAAGTAGTGGCTGTTGTTGTCTGGAATAGAGATGTCTCTCTTACATACCCCTAACATGTGGAAGTATTGACGCAATTTCGTATAATCTATAAATATTCCATTCTGAATGTTACATGAAGAACATAAGCTAGATAAAGGAATGGGAAGACCTAGGATGTAGAACCAGACCAGAATGTAGGTTTTTCAGGGCAGCAACTTTAGATAGTAATCAAGGTTTTTTTTAGAGGTTTGATTAACTAGGAAGGATATGTGGAAATTGTTAGGCTCTGTGGTGTGGTGGTCTAATGAAGGCAGCGGTGATTAGAGTGAATTTTGTGGTGGTTGAATTGACACAAATTAATTTTACTTCCAAAATGTGAATGAAAATGAAAATTCAGAAATTATTCCTTCTCATATTAGAACTAGTAATCCTGATATCAGAGAATTCACAGTTAATGGGAGCAAACAAATTCTGTAACAATCACAACATCCAATTTTTCTCATATACGATTATCCTAATTATGAATTTAGATGACACTCCTAAAAAAGTTGGAAAGAAAATTTCAGATTTATCAAAATTAACTTCTAAATTGCTTTTTCCCTAACTGCATGACACGTGGCATTGAGACTGATTGTGGTTGATACTCATATTCTTTGAGAATTGTGATACTCATCTTTCCTTTCCTTTTTCAATATTATTATTGTTGAGAGTTAAGTAAGAAAATATAATGTTTTCTGGTAACTTTTCAATCTGCACTTGTTAATTGTATATTAAGTCTTTTTGAAAAAAAAAAAATCTAAATATTCTTTCCATTGGTAGCTGAATTATTTATTCATTTGGGGGATGGGGGTGGTGGGGAAGCAGACATGTTGAGTTGAGGCAAACATTGGTGTCAGTGAGCATGAATTGTCCCTTGATAGAGCGCTTGTTTTTCGAGTCCTCAAAAACAGGTGCAGTGTCTTCATGAAGATTTCTGTTTCCATTCTCCTAAAAGTTTTTTTGCTCACTGTATATTTAATATCAGGAAGAGATGAGAGTTTGAAATCGCCAACGTGTGTGGATCTAGTAAATAATTGTCCAAACTTAGCTTCATTGGCTCTCAGAGGCTTTAAGCTGCATGATTGTAAAGTTCGCATACTTGTGAAGGTATGTTAATGGATTAAATGGCTACAATTATTACTTCTGTAATTGCAAGTTTTCAAGTGTACTTATGTTTTAAAAAATATATCCTATGTGAATATAAAATGTACTTTCTGTCCATCCATAGCAAGACTTAAAAAGTACTTGTGGTAAATGTCCAACTACCGTCTCACAGTTGTCAAACGAGAAAGCAGGTGAATATAACCAGAAAGAATGTATATATTGACTCCCTGCTGCAGGTGTTTGTTAACTTTATTATTTTGGTGCTCCATGAGAGAGTCAAGTCCCATAGTTGCTTCTTCAAGTTCAAGCGCAATGCTTAATATCTTCATCTCCCGTTAATTTATTTACTAGAAGAATATTGCTCAACTTTGCAACCTTTTTTGCACCTTTAGATGGGTAAAAGCACCTTTTTCCTGTCATCCAAAGATGTCTTTGTGTTTCACCTAGTGGATTTATGCTCACTGCCTCAAAATGATGAACATGAGTACGTGATATATGTATGCTAATGGTCAGTTGAAGTACTTTATAGGAATTTGTCTAATATGAATCTTACAAACATAGTTGGGTCGGTATAATGATATGTGATTCAGCATCTGCATCTCTATTTTATAAATTTGATCATATTAAGCTCTGAGAATGAAATAAGGTAAGATGTAGATTTATCTCTTTGTTTTACAGTTATAGTTTTCGGTATCTGGTTAGTTAGGTTCATATGTACTACACTAGCAAATACCATGTCAGTTGTGAGTTTGGTAATTTAAATTGCACTTGTTAATCTTTCTTGCTACTTGTGCAGGGATTTCGGAAACTAAAATATGTTGATTTTTCAACGTCATATTCAATCACTGGAAATTTTTTGAGGTCTGTGCATCTCATATGGATCAATAGCTGCCATCAATCATTGATTTTCTCTGTTCGAATCATATTAGTTTTGTTTTTGTTTTTGTTTTTAATTTAATTAATAGGAACCTTGGAGGTAGCACAGGTGGGAATCTTCTGGAGGTTTTAATTTTAAGGGACTGTATGCATCTCAAAGAGGTGGATCAATTTCTCTCCCTCCTATGACATTCATTCCTCTTCTCCGTTCGAACCTAGTTATTTAGTAATTACCTCATTGTCTTGTGCAGGTGGAAGTTGCTCGGTTATTGACAGCAGTTCTTGCAGGAGACTTCAAGTCTCTTCGACATCTGGTAGGTATATTGATATTGTTGATATCTTGCTATGTGATTTTAAACCTCCAGCTTGATACTTGATTTTCTTCTTATCCTTCTGGGTGCCCTTGACTAGGACATATCTAACAGGGAAGGTTTAGCTTCTGAAGGTGACTGGTATCATAGATGTTACAGTTCAAGGTAATAGTTGTTCCTACTAGCTATTGGATTCGTCATCCTTATAATAAATATCTTCTCATCAGAAATTTATGTCGTATTTTGCTGGATATTGCAGTACCATTCCTATAAAGCAGGTGTTAGAAGCAAGGCCTGATTTCTGTTTGCTAGCTGAGTTTCCACCGGAAGGGAGGTAGGATGATAGTTGATGACAGCAGAACTCAAACTCTTTATTATTTCGTTATAAAATATGTTAAAAAAAGGGAAAATAAAAAAGATTGGTATTAAATTTTCCATGGTTGGCTGGGATTCTGGGTTTTGCAGTTTTATTGATGTTGAACAAATGATTGATAGCGAGCTAAATAGCGAAGTCAGCCTGCCCTCGCAACTGAGCAGTCACACATCAGATGGTTTGTTGTTCATGAGTACATCAGAAAGCAGCTATAATAGTGACCAGAGTAGTGGCAATGAGGACAGTGGTTGTGTTGTTTATGAGGAAAGTTCAGATGAGGTTGATTTTCTGGTTGTCTAGGTGAAGTGCGAAGTCCAGCAAGGTCTAGAATCAATTAACAGCAACGAGTTTGGTACCTTCCCTCCCTACCTCCCTCTCCCGACTTTCTCTCTATTGTTGTGCTTTTAATATTTGACTTGTGGATTTTAAGTTCTATCAAGTAAGCATATTCTTTTGCTCCTCGAAGGGTGTTTCTTTATTTTTCTCCTCTGTTGTTGAGTAAAAAAAAAAAAATCAAAATTACACTAAAGGAATGTAGCTCAAACACACTAAACTTTCTTGGCTCTTTTGAGCGCATGAAACATGGACATAATAGTCACCTCAATTTAATATAATATAATGAACTCAACATTTTAGTCTCTCTGACCTTGTAATTGGATGCAAATATGTCCAGGCCTTATTTATGTTTGTGGCTAAATAAGAAGTTTATTGGAATTGTTGCCATAATGAAAGTTGTTATAATTTTCCGTTTTCTGTGGAGTTTTGATGGATTGGTGCAATCATATTGGAACATGGCCACGTTAAGCACTTCTTTTTGTTGTTGTTTTTTTCTTTCCATAATTGGTTACCTCTATTTCTCCATATTGCGTTAACTCTATTTTCAAACACACACTCTTATGCCACCTTACTTATAGGGAGGAGGCTTTTGTTGAGAGCAAGCTGAAGGTGAAGAATGATCGATGAATTGACTAGTGGACATTTTCTCAAGCATGATCTGTCTCACGGCTATAGTGTGATGCCAATGGATTCTTGAATGTGGATGTTTCAGGGTTTGCTGATTGAGTTGAGGGCCTTTACCTTATATACTGAGACGACTATTCAAAAGCTTCTCGGGATTTGTCCCGTCCTCCAAATTCAATTTATATATTTTGATTTTCATATATTCATCATTTGTTGGGGTGATTGAAGATGCTTGTGGCTGCGCCTGTGTAAGAAATTGGATGGTATGTTATTTTTTATTCATCCATCAAAACTTGGGTTAACGGGCAGGTGCGGGAAACATTGATTATGTATGTAATATTGATGCTTGTAACTCCTCCAACAGAGGCCATTGTGTTAAATGTTCAATGTGTATGCGATCTTTTGAGTTAAATTTTACATTTAAGCAATGCAGCAGGCCTATGAATTTATTTGTTTGATGGAAATATTGTATGAATTGAAGCTTAGCAGGAAGTATTATAATCGGCTGATGAATGATTTTCTTCTGTGCGATCTTGCTGGATTCTTGCCCTCTAGTTTATATACATTACGGACATTCCCATATGCCATAGAATACAGCAAACTTGAGGGGGGGAGAGGAGAGACTAGAGCCACAGGTTCATGTGGACCATGCATGACAAAATAATTAGTAGCCAAAGCCATATCATTAATAAACTGCCTTGTGATATTGTTTGTATCTCACTTTTATTTGCAGGCCATTCAGCATAGCCAAAAGTGGTACATGTTTTTACTTATTTTCCCGTCTGATTAATAATTTACAGAGAGGAAAAAAAAAATGAACTGTGAATTTATCATTAGTTGAGAATTTACAAATTTACTCGAACATTATGTTTAGTAAATGCTAGTAAACAGCTTCTCTTGATAAACGAACTCTATTCGAACTCTATTTAGATTTTAATTAGATAATTAGAAGCATCTTTTATAAACCTAATGGACACTGAATACACTATTCATTTTTTTTTTTAAATTTCATTTTTATAATAATACACTATTCTTTATTTTGCATTAATTTTACTCTAATTCTAAAATTTAATTGTAACCGATCTATTTTAAGTCATAATTGTTAGAAAAATTATTAATTAAAAGATAAAATGCAAAATTAATCTTTAAATTTATTATTTTATATTGTTAATTTAAATTTTAAATTTTGATTGAAGTTAATTGAACTTTTTAAGTTTGTAAATTTAATTAATTAATTTTTTATTTTTTATCGTATTTATAAAATTAAAAATTCAAATTTAATTAATTTTTATCAAAATTTAAAGCTAAACTGATAGTATAATATAATATGTTCTTAAGTTATTTTTACTTTTTCCTTCAAATTAATATAAAATATTATTTTTATTACATTCAATTTAACTTTAAGTTAGAATTACAATTAAATTTTTAAATTAGGATATCATTGACATGAAAGAAAAATATGATAAAATTGTAAATTAATAAAATTTAAGATAAATTTATTTATTAAATTATTTTTTATTGATATGTAAATTAGTGGAGTTCATTTAATAGTTAAAATGAGTCCATATATATATATATATATATATATATATACTTCTCCATATTAAATCTCAAATAAATATTTTTTTTATTTTATGTCAGGCACTTATTTTTAAAAATTTTTAATTGATATATAAATTTAATGGTCCAATTAATTATTAAAATAGGTCCATAACATAAAAAATATGTAAGGTTAATTATTTTTTATCTCCTACATAATGATCAAATACATTAAATTTCTCTATTTTTTTTAAAATATATTAACTCCTTCTGATAAATGTCCATTCTATCTAATTTTATCATTAGTCAACTGTAAAATAATCAATAAAGGTTTAAAAAGAACATAAATGTAATTATCCTTTATTTTTAATTAATTACATTTTATTTTTATTTTAAAAATATTTTTTAAAGTAAAAAAATTTATTTTCATATTTTTTGATAAATTTAAAAATAAAAAATAAAGATTTTTTTTTTTAAAAAAAATAATTTAAGATGAAATTAAATTATTTCTTTTTAAATTTCTTAATACAAATAAAAAATTTATTTTCATATTTTTGACAAATTTGAAAATAAAAAGTAAAAATATTTTTAAAAAAAATATTTTTTATTTTTTATTTTCATATTTTTTATTTTATAAAAAATAAAATAAAAAATATTTTTATTTATTTTATTTTTAAAGTTATAAAAAATATATATATATATATTTTAATCTTAAAAAAAATAAAAATAAAAATAAAATATAATTAATTAAAATAAAAAATAAAAATATTTTTATTAACTATTTTAAGATTGATAAGTAATAAATTTAGACGGAATGATGTATTTTGATATTCATCAATAAAAATTAATATATTTTAAAAAATTTGAGAGATTAGCGTATTGAATATTTTATGGTTGGAGAAAACGTAATTAACTCAAAATACGTATCTTCTAAAGAAATATTATAAAGAGGACCCACTTCTATCTAATCTGTATGCATCCACCGCAGCACCGGTGCTCTACTCACATATAAATTGGACCAACTCCGTTGGCAGTGCTGTTTGTTTAGCTGATAATGGCCAGCGGTGAACAGGCACCACCGTACAAGCCATACCGGCACCTCGAAACCTTGGAAGCCCACGAACGCGCTGTCTCATGTGTCAAATTCTCTAACGACGGCACCCTTTTAGCCTCGGCCTCCCTCGACAAAACCCTAATCCTTTGGTCAGCGTCGAACTTCTCCCTGCTTCGCCGCCTTAAGGGCCACTCTGAGGGAGTCTCCGATCTAGCTTGGTCTTCGGATTCGCACTACATCTGCTCCGCCTCTGATGATCGCACTCTCCGCATCTGGGAAACGCTGCCCCCTTTCGACTGTGTCAAAACCCTCAAAGGCCACTCTGATTTCGTATTCTGTGTGAATTTCAATCCTCAGTCGAATCTCATTGTCTCTGGATCGTTTGATGAAACGATTCGTATCTGGGAGGTAAAGACAGGGAAATGCACTAGCGTGATTCGAGCTCATTCTATGCCGGTTACGTCTGTGCATTTTAACAGGGATGGTTCTTTGATTGTTTCCGGAAGCCATGATGGGTCTTGCAAAATTTGGGAGGAGTCAACGGGAGCGTGCTTGAAGACCCTTATTGACGATAAGGATCCGGCAGTGTCGTTTGCCAAGTTCTCGCCCAATGGAAAGTACATTCTTGTTGCTACACTTGACAGCACTCTTGTGAGTTGGTTCTCTCTCTCTCTCTCTCTCTCTCTCTCTCTCTCTCTCTCTCTTAAGCTTCTTTTGTTCGATTCAGTTTGATTTATGATAAAAGAAATGGCAATAAAAGGCAAGGGATCGAGTATGATTATGCTTGATTACATACTCTGTTATTTGGAGGGAAAAGTTGCAGACTTTGAGATACTTCGGCGAAGTGTGGTTGGCACTTGACAAAGTTAGATGATCTAGTTCGATACCCTTTCTTTTATTTTTCCAATTCTTATAGCTCATATAGTAACTAAGATTTGAGTATGTAGGGGTAAGAATCCAATTATCCAATTTTCCTTCCATTTTTAGCTATTAGACTCGGTACTATAAACTAGTTTGTGGATCTCTTCAATCAATCTCTGCCTCTAACATGCATATATGTGCATATTGTTGTTCGTTTGTTAATGTGTTTTTCCAATTTCTTTATGCAGAAGCTCTGGAATTACTCAACTGGGAAGTTCTTGAAGATTTACACTGGTCATACAAACAGAGTATACTGCATAACCTCCACATTCTCTGTAACAAATGGGAGATACATTGTTAGTGGATCAGAAGACAATTGTGTTTACCTGTGGGATCTACAGCAGAAAACTATGATTCAGAAACTTGAAGGCCATTGTGATACTGTCGTTTCTGTAACCTGCCATCCAACTGAGAATAAGATAGCCTCTGCTGGTCTTGATGGTGATAGAACCATCAAAGTTTGGATTCAAGATTAATTTTATTTATTTATATCATTTAGCAAAATGTTCTTTGGGGGATTAATAGGCTCCATGTATTATTGGTTGGGATTTTATTAGCTGCTGAAGTTATAGCATTTCATAACTTGCAATTCTACTTGGTTATGGTTGGATGATGTTAGTTCTGCTCCCCATTATTGAATTGTTATTATTTTTTTGTTTAAGAGAGAGCATGGCATAGAATGTAATTCATGTTTGTGTTGGTTTGACAGTTTTAGTTAATGTCCAGCCTATTAAATGATGATTATATCTTGAGATTTGAGATAATACTACTATACAATAAAATTAGAGAAATTATCCTTTTATTTATAAAAAATATGATTAAAATAGAAATATATTTATGTAGATTTATTTTTATACGAGTAAAAATAATATTTTCTTGACCTACATAATATTTTTGAATAGTTAGTGATTAAAGTTAAATAAATATTTTTTAAATTAATCAATTGATGATATAATTTATGTATTTTTGTCATGTAACTTTAATAAAGTAAAAAATAGCCATGCTGTAATCATGCTGTAATTCTTTATAAAAACACCATACATTCTTTTTGTCTGCTTTTATAAATGAGCTAATTTTGTGACTATTGTTTGTAGTATTGTAGAAATATATGTGAATTATTATTGAAAAAAATAAATAAAAATATAAAAGGAATGTATGATAATATTTGAAATCTGAAATATGTAAATTCCTAATTGGGTACTCATGTTGGACCTAGAAAACAAAAATGCTGTAATGGAAAAGGCCCAATCCAAAAATACATTATCAAATCTAACCAATGGACACTCGCTGCACCGAAAACAGAAAAGAACCAGCGAGAGACAAGAGGAAGATGACGACGATACGCCGATTCTGCTGCAACGACCTTCTCCGATTTTCTTCTGTAAATCTTGACCATCTTACCGAAACCGTAAGTTAAATTTCTCATTTTATCCGATTGATTATTTTTCTAATCAAATGATTATGTTTCTAATTAATTTTAATTATATAGTTCAATATGTCATTCTATATGACCTATTTGGCGAGATGGCCTGACTATTTTCATGTGGCCGAAGGTCCTGGTAACAAAATCATGGGTTATAGTATGTTTTTCCCTCTTTCTCCCCTTTTCAATTCTTTAATTTCATTTTAATTGGAGAAAGCCTAAAACCTGTATGGATGATTTGCAGTTATGGGTAAAGTAGAAGGACAAGGGGAGTCCTGGCATGGACATGTCACGGCAGTTACAGTGGCTACCGAATACCGCAGGCAGCAATTAGCTAAGAAACTCATGAACCTTCTCGAAGACATCAGTGACAAAATGTAAGGTTTTTTTTTTTTTTTTTTATTACTGAAAATTGAAATTTGTGCTATTTATATTGACTGTTGAGAATAATATTCATTTTTACAGTATATTGTAATCACCATAATTATTTATATATTCTTTGATGTTGTTTTAATGTCCTTTGTGTGGTTACATGAATTTCATATTAAAGAATAAGCAAGTAGCTGTTGTTAAATATGATAGTGGTTTCGTTGCTCATAAAACTCTTTATGAATATAAAACTTTCTTTTGGGGCTTCATTTTCAACATTATATTGTGATATTTGTATTTGTTAATATGCATATCTATGTCTTGCTGAGTTAATATAGAGGCTTAAATCGCCCTGTTATAAGGAGGGGACTTAGATGATATTGGACCAATAGTGTATTATCTTATTTCTGATTTAGTTTTGCAAATTTATAGAAACTTCGCAGAAATAATTTACAAAACTATGGAAATTTGGTGTTTAGTGCATTATTTTGCATTCTATGGCTATTAGCTTCTTTAGAAGACAGGTGCAGTGTTATGAGGCCCTTTGAATTGTGAATTTAGAACTATGGGACTATGCAATATTTAATTTATGTTTCATGATACCAATATGTACAGAACTGTGGACCAGAACAGCTCAAAAAGCATTTAGGACATTTTTCTTCAGCTGTTATTGTTGCCTAACTGTTTGATTTGGAGATAGTATGCAATAATATATCTTTTAGATAGAATTCATGGGATGGGTTTAAGGCTTTTGTGTGATTGCATCTTCACCTCTTCAGTTATTATGATCTGAACTAATATTGGCTCAAGTATCTTTCTAGTAACTGCTTTGTTTTTTCAGTGATAAGGCATACTTTGTGGATTTGTTTGTTAGAGCTTCAAATACACCAGCTATAAAGATGTATGAGAAGGTAATTGATCTTTAACTCTTATAAATTTATAATTTTGTTGCTAATTGATTATACTTGTATGATTTCTAAAAACAGGCACGTCATACTTTAATATTTTTTTTCTTTTCTTCAATGCCATATAACTTTTGGCTGCATGAACTTTCTTCATGTAAACATTAGATGAAGTAGCCGATACCCTTAATTTTGGTTAGCATTTCATTCTCGAGACTTATTTGGATATTTGATGTCTATCATTATTTTATTTCAGTTTGTAATTTTGAAAAAAGATTGCATAGTAAAAAAAAGTAAATTATGATAACACCCTTGGGGTTTGCTATGGTTAACACTTTAGTCCCTATTACTTTAACGATAGCACTTTTAGACTTTTAATTCCCCCATTAACTTCTATGAAATGTGTAAGATTTTGAGGGATTAAGTGTTCTATAATATAATAACTCAAGCATTAATGTATATAATAATTTAAAATTTTAGGGATCAAAGTGAGGTATAAATTAAAATGTTAAATACTATAGTGAAAATTCATAATTTTATGAATAATGAGCAAGTATTGGGTCATTGTGCTAATTATAGTAAACCTCAGGAGTATTATGTAATTTATATGTGCAAAAGATGCACGGAAGAATCTTCCTTGCTTAAAGAAATTGAAGCTTGAATGAAAGTTTCACCTCTTTGACCAATTTGTTCTACACGGCTACTGGTTTGGATCAGTTCCCTTTGTTAGACAAATTGTAGGATTATCTACTTCTACAATCTTATTTCATTTTCCAGTGAGAAATGGAATGGAGCCCTAACTATATGAGAGACATTTAATTTTTACAGGTTCATAAATGTTTAATTTGTTTGGAATATGGGGCCCTTGATGTGTGTGGTTTTTTTTTCTCTGTTACCTTTTCAATAACGAGGCAAAATGATGCCTATTCTATCTGCCTTTTCCTTTCAGCTTGGTTATGTAATCTATAGACGAGTGCTACGCTATTACTCAGGAGAGGAAGATGGGCTAGGCAAGTTTCTACATTTGACTGAAACATCTGGATTTTGTTTTATTGTCCTTTTATTACCTCTAATTACTTATTTTGTTGTGCTTTGTATCAGATATGAGGAAAGCTTTATCTCGGGATGTTGAAAAGAAGTCCATTATTCCACTCAAACGACCTGTTACTCCTGAGGAGCTGGAATATGATTAGATCTGCTGCTTTCAGTGGAGAGCTGCATAAGATGATGATGCTTGTGATTATTGTGAAGAAATAATAAGCATCTTGGATCAGTCGTGGAACCTAACATCAAATGAGAGATCTAAAATTGTAATTTGAATCATTATATGTGTGGCATGAGAAACATCAAGATGAGAGATGAGAGATGAAAGATGCGCCTTTAGCTTCATGAGTACTTTCTTGCTTGTTTCGCTGTATGCTATCAATTTCCTTTTGAAATCACTTCTACTATACTATAAATTTTCTCTCTGAAATTTGATGTGATGATTTACTCGGTAAAAGTAGAAAAAAGTGAACTGTATCTATCTGCTATGCAAACTGCAAAGAAGCATTTTAGTTTAAAACATGATAATGAGGACAAGATGGTGGATCAAAGTTGGAAGTTGCAGATACTGTGAAATAGCAGATTGATTTCTCATTTCATTTGAACTGCATATTTAGTGTAGTGCAAAATGCTGGGAAAAGAAGTATAAGGCCCAGTTTATCGTCTGAAATCCTGGTAGGCCCAATGGGAGCATAACCTCAAAACTTGAAGTGGGCCTACATGTTTGTTTTGTGGGCCTAACAATATTTTATTAAATTATCTTAATGATAAGGACAAACAAAATGCGCAAGCGCCTGTGAGTTGCAGAAGCTTCAGCTTTTAACATGAAGTAGGTGGAAGAAGTCAAGTTCCACTTCTGAGACACTGCAGGAATTTAAAAATTTATATGTCCATGACACCTGCATGTTGGCCGCTTGTAGAACAAGAAGAAAACATGCAATAAGAGGAGCTCACGTGCCCTTGTTTTGGTCCAAAAAGATGAAGAGAGTAAAAAAAAAAGAAAAAAAAAGAGAGGGATTCTGAAAAGGTATTACCAAAATGGGTTTCCATCCAAAAACACAATAAGACCATTTCACTTTTAATATATTTGACCTTTTCTTTTGTTTTCCTTCCTTCGCTTGTCATTGTTATGGCCTCAACTTGAAGACCATGTTTTTAATTCCAAAACCTATCATATATATCCTCTACTTTTTTTATTTATGTGCATACTACTTTTAATTATTTGGCAAAAAAAAAAAAGGAAGGTAGAAGAAGAATTACAAACCATGCAGAGTCAAAATTTCTGGCTCAAGAAGGCCCCATGGTTTTTGCAAATAATGTGTTTTAAGGGTTTGCCGCTGCATATCAATGATTAAATTAAGGTGGACCCGAGGGAATTGGGTGGTAAATTTGGTCATAATGGGATATGAAATTGATTTAGACAAATTTATTATATATATATAAGAACTTGTGGTCCTACCCAATAATAATTACTCCCAAATCATCAATCAAGTTTTGTATGCTTTGTTTACAGATAAAGAGATTTTATCTCAAGAGTCAATGCTAATTGAATTAGCTATAGTTGGGTTGTTTGTGTCCTATATTGTACGAGAGAAGGGCATTTATATATGGCCAAGTCATAAGTTGCGCCTTTTGTTAGCAACTTTGTTTTCCATTCACTACTCAAATGTATATAGTCAAATACACGATACTCATGCATGCAATCAATCACATATAAGTGGATAGATAAATAGGATTTCCTCTTAATTTGGTTTCTTGTCAATGGGATTCCAAATCTCAAGATGTCGGATTTGAAAATTCTTCACTTCTTGTTGACTGACGACTACTGCCTTCAATACAACATTCTTATATATGTGTGTGTGTGTGTGTGTATTACCTTTGTCTGCCATTGTTTTGTTTATAAAAGTGGATTTAGAAGGAAATGATTATAGCAATAGGCTGAAAAAGAGGTCAACACTCTTTACAAAACAACTTAATATGGATTACTATTTATATCCCACTAAACTAAAGTGGTGCAAATCTCTGTTCATATATTTTTCATTCTGATTTGGATATTTTTAGAGCAACATAATTATAAGTCTTGAGTGTGTCTGCTTATTAATTAATTAGCAAACAATCTTTGTCTCATACAAAACTATTAAATAATTCATAGTTTCAAGGGTAGTTGGGGAAAAAAATCTAATACAAAATTTTCATCCATTTCTGCATCTAATTATTTTTGTGTCCCCATTTTTCTCTAGTTTATGTATTAATGCTCTATCTAGCTAATTTTGGAATTGCTTTTCACAATCCTCTCATATACATGACAAGTAATATTGAAATTTTTAGATTTTTTTTATAATAAATAATTATAATATAAAAATAAATCTCAATTACTTATTTTATATTTAACTGTAGATATTATATTAATATTTTCCATTATATTGGAGAGAATTTCTGCAATAAGTAATTTACATGAGTCTCAATGTCTCATCATCATAATTGCTCACCTTTTTGACGCCCTCATAAAATTAGAAGAAAATCTTAAGGAAGACAAAGCCGTACATCTTTTATTTGGAAGATTTAGGATTGAAATTGAATTATTTTATTAGTTGATAAATTAATTTGTCGGCCTTGCTTTTTGATGTTTCTGTTATCTAATTAATGTTAGTGAATATTAATTATTTAGGAAAACGATATATTTATTATATATTTACGACAAATAAAATAAGAAAATCTTAATAAAATTAATTTAAGAATATAATTGACAATATTGCAATTAACATATATATTTACTTAAATGAAAGAATATATTTAAATATTCATTCATATTATAAATTGACAAGATTATGCACAAGAACTGATAGCATAAATAATCTTGTATTTAAAAAAAAAAAAAAAAAGATTAAAATTAAAACACTTTGTCAAAAAGTACTTTAGAAATATGGTAATTGATAGTTCCAGGATCTGTGATGGCAGAATAGTAAAAACTCTTGACCGCTGTAAAAAATGTTTGCTTGATATTGGAATCCATGCCAATGTCATCTGAGTTCTGGAAGACTAATTGTACCAATTCTTGCATGTCTGAATTTATTTCAGGAATTGAGCTTCTCTCCTTGTCATGTACCTGAAAAATTTTTAAATAAATAAAATTTTATATTAATAATTCCAAAATAATAATAAGCCTATTTTTAGTTTAGCTAAAATAGGATTGCTTAATCCAGACCCCACCCTGCACTTCTCTTTCCACAATCAAGTTCTGACAGCCATGTCAGAATCCATTTGAGGGTAATTCTTTATCTTAATATATATGAATGAGATAATAAAACACCTTGGATGGTCAATAAAACAAAAAAAAACGTTTGATTTCTTTTTTATAAGATAAGCCCATAATAAGATGTTCTTACAATTCTATATTATTTAAGATATAAATTGATTAGGCTCTAATTGAAATTAATATATTTATAATAAGGTGATATTATGAATCAGTTTTCTAGTTTTGTACTTAATTTCTCCTATATGATAAGAAGCAAAAGAAAAAATGAATTATTATTTAGAACTAACCTTGTTGTTCCGGTAATGACCAAGTTTGTAGCATATTGTGTTAATGAGTTGAAAGAATCTTTCATATTTGGAATTATAGTTCAAAAGCTCCTCAGACACCCAACGCCCAGTTGTGAGATTTATTGTTTTCACAATCAATTCTGCTTCTCCTTGGTGCCTGTCTCCTTCCTTTTCCCACTTCAGGAGAAATTTTTCCCACTATATTTCAATTAGCCAAAAAAAAAATATTAGAACACCAAATTCAGATAAAATAACACACATATATATTAGATTCTGCTACGGAGTACTTTTAGCCCCTGAATAAATTTAAAATATAAGTTGAACGAGAATAATAAGATATGTAAGTTAAAATTTTTAATTTTTAATTTAATTATTTTTTAAAATTATAATTGTCTAGAAAAATTTATATATTTTAATATTTAATTTTGTAAAAAGTGTAGCAACTCACAGCATGACGTAAACTGTGGCTAATATCCGTCCCATGAGCCACCAGAGCATCCAAAGAGACATCATTTAGTGTTCCAAGTACTATTCTGACAAGTTCCTGCCTTGTCTTTGCTTCCAGTTTCCTGCTGTAACCAAAAGTTATCTAAATTATTTATACGCTTTTTCGATATATCCTAAGATGTATCGGTGCTATGCCAATACGATTTATCCAATACTATAAAAAATTATATTTTATTTTTGTAAAACATTTTTTTAAAAAAATTATTTATAATTTAATTATTTTAGTAAAATATAATGTAACTAAATACATTTTAATGTAATATTTAAATTAAAAATATATATCTGATAACTTTTTAATATATATATATATATCGAAACTAAAAAAAAAAAGTGGAAATATTATTATATATTTATATTATTACCTTCCATTAACAATCCCTTCCGCACCAACACCATTTTTAAATTCTTGGACAAAAGCTCTCCTCTGCTCAATGGAATTGTTGTGGTCATTAAAATAAGAGTTGATAGTCTCTACCAATATTGTTGTCTTTGCCCAGCCAAGTCTTTCTTTGGACCTTTCTGGCTCAAATATGCTGGCTGCTGCCAGGAAATAGGCCAACAGAAGTTGTCTTTTGCTTACCCCAAATTCTCCCAAATTGCATTCATCATACCACCTGTGTAAAATCGTATTCATATGCGTCAAGTTTTGTAATAATAATTAATTGGACAAAAAAAAATTAAATTAAAATTATTTAAAAATTAATTCTTAATGTAACATAATAAAAATTTACTATTATTTAAATTTTTTTTACCATACGCACTTACTTTTGAAAATTGTCCCATTCAAGACGATGCAATGCTTGGCAACTGTTGTAGTCAATTTTTGCGAGCTCTAGATACTCATTGTTGTTCACAAATGGCATCCTGCCATATAATTTTCAAAAAAATAATTAAATAAAAAGAAGAGACGAGTCATTAATCTAATCTTTTTTGTATTGATAATTAAGAAAGTGAAACAGTGCAAGAATATTATTATATAAGTAATTTTTGTGATACGAGAGGTATTTTAATTATTCATTTGTAGAAACTAAGGATGATGGGTGACAAAATAAAGTCCAATAAGGTCGATTTAAAAATAATGACCACATATGGGAACTTTAAAACCGCCAAATTGATTATTGCTTCTTTTGGATTATTCCATTTTCATTTAAGTATATCTTTAAAGAAAAATGGATAAAATAAAATAATGAAGGAAAAGGAAAGTAATTTAGATTTTTTTTTTATTTTATATTTTTTTTATTCATCATATTATTTTTAAAAAAATATTAAATGTAAAATATTTCTAGAAAAAATTATGATATAACAAGTAAAAAAAATAGAAAATTCAAATCGAATGAAAAGGAATATACCTATAGAGTGTCTTGCCAATCCATACATCATTTTCTCCGCCATATTGTTCTATATAGAACCTTGCCTCCACTCGAGGCAGGTTTGAGTACCATGGAACATCCAATGCATATTCAACCTGTTAATTAAAATGAATATAAATATTAATTTAAAATAATAATAATAATATTCACTTGTTAGTTGAATGTATAAAGTGAAAATATACTAATTATACTTTTTAATTTTAGTATTATAAAAATTGAATGATACCTCGCCTGGCAAGTCCTTGGTTATAATCCATTTATCTAGAACTTCATTAGCAGCTTGCTTTTCTCTCAGGAAATTAGAAGAAAATTCCTGAGCTTCCTCAAGGATCTTTTCCCCAGGAAACAGAACCTGAGATGCTCTAAACAAATTAAACATTCCGGTGACCGCCTGAGTTGACTGCCCGGCAAAACAGAAGAAAGTATCTCCTTTCTTAAAATGCTTGAAGACATCTAGAAAATGCCAAAAAAAGAAATTATAAATAGTAGATTTTTATATCTAGGAATAGGATAGAAAATTCAATTAAATGTAGGTTTATTAATTAAGTAATTAATTACCAGGAGAAACGTTATGGCCATATAATCTAAGCGTTCTGAATCCCATAGCTGTGTCATCAATATCATGAACCTCTGAATTTCTTGCCCAGCAAATGCCATCTTCTCTCCAATATCTGATTAATTAATTATTAGTTACAAAGTTAATTAACTTAATTAATTAATTACTAATTATAATATAATACCTGGCAACGTAGTTGATACATTCTTTAAGCTGAGGCTCAAAGAATCTTGAGATTCCAAGGCGTTGCAAGCGATCAACAGCCCAGATGTGCTCGAAAAGGTCAACAGGATAGACGTTTGGTACTGAAAAAGAAAAAAAAACAAACAAATGATGGAAGTTTAATTAGTAAAGTAAATGTAAGCAAATTTAGAAAGAAAAAGAAAATGGAGAATGAAAGTATAATTTATTTATTTCTAGAAAAAGGATAAGTTTAGGATGATTACCTCCTCCTTTAAATCTTTGGACTATATTGTTTAAATAAGATAAGGAATTTTGATCTTTAGTTTGCATAAGTGCATAGGCAGTGGAGGATGGAGAGAACAAGAATGACCCATCTTGGCACTGCAATTTCAGAAGCTTTTCCCACTCAAGGCCTGGCATTCCTTCCAAGCTATGGAGTAGTGTGGTGGGCACTTTGTGCATTATGTCCTTTGGTATCCTATCCCACATGCACAATAATTACATTACATATGTACATATGCCAATTAACATGATCAAAAATAATTTTTTTTTTTTTAAAGTAACTTTAGTTCTTTCTTTTTTCTTTTTTTTTTTTTTGAATCTCATCCAACATAATTATAGCTCAAGGTTGTTCTGCAAAAGTTTAATTAATTAAAAAATTTAATTTACTTTTTAAGCTTTATATTTCTGCTGGCATAGATCTGTTTCAAGACTGGAGAATCTTCGGGAACGTCAATATCTAAGTTCCTTGCTAGCTCTATCAATGACGGAAAAGCAACTTCAAAGCCTATTGGCATATGCTCTGCATTCTCATCTTCAAGCTTCTGCAAGTTCTCTCTAAAATATTCCATTCCTGATAATATATACATCAATTAATTAATAAACCTGCAATTATAAGATTAAAATTAGATAATTATATTTAGATAAATATAGTTGCATATACCTTTCTCAGACTTTTCGTGATGTAAATTCCATGATTTCAGAGCAATAACACAAGCCAGTGTATTGATGATACGATCATGAGCTGTAAAAATAAGAGCATCGCCCCAAGAACCATCTGGAAGCTGATTATCGGCTATCCATTGAAGGCTAGAGGGGAATTGAGGAGAATCGCTGCCATTAATATCTTCAACAAGAGCAACCCAAGCTGTATCATAAGCTGAGATGCTTATCTCTCCATCCTCCATCGACTCCAACATTGATTTAATGCTTTCCACACGTTTGATAATCTCATTTGATATATAAACCTTTATAATAACACAAATTAATTAATTAATATCTAACCACAATCACAAATCTTAATAATTGTACTCTATATGTATATAATGGAAAAAAAAAAAGAAAAAAAAAAAAGGTAAGAAAAGTGACGCTTTAAAAATCACCTTAGGAACTTGCTCTTCTATGTCATCTTCCACAATCTCGTGCCACTTGATCACTGGCACGCCTCCATTTTTTTGAAAGACATCTGGGTATTCTGCAACATATAAAATTATATAAATCTTGTACTAATTGAATAACTTTTTTTTTTTTAATTAAATTAGATATATACAGGAATAAAGAGTAGTGGTATTGTACCTTTAGTACGAGGCTGGGATATAGCACTGCATCTTGGACGAATATCAAAATTTACACGTTTGTCTTTAGCCCCGGACAACCAAATACCTCCTACATATAAAAATAAAGTATTACATCCTCTGCAATAATTACTTTTTTTAACTTTTAAAGTAAAATAAATTACTGTGGTTTAAATGTAAAAAACAAGAACACAAAAAATGAATAACAGCCCTCTTGAAGGAAGTATGATCAATTGGAAATGCTCTATTGATGCTATTATCAGAAAGAAAGAGTAAGTTTTTATATGAGTATCAGGTTCATAGAATCAAGAAATCATTTATTCTTCAGCAAAGCAGGGGTGGAACTACAAGCAATGTTGAAGGGGCCACGGCTCTCCCAACTCTGATATAATCAATATGAGTTTTTTTTTAAATAATAGATATGGACCCTTCAAAAATTAAGAAATTAACATAAGAAAAGCATGACAATCTTGCTTGAAGGGGAATTGATCATAAGTATGGAGATGATAATGATGGAGAAAGGACTACTTACCAGAGAAAAGTACAGAACGGGGACGGCTGGGGGAGAAAGAAGAAGAAGAAGAAGAAGAAGAGAAAAGATGCAAAGCTTGAGAAGACATGATGGATTGAATGATCTTTGTTTGGTTTTGAGAGGAGATGGTCATGGGATATGAGAAAACTGTGGTATTTAAAAGCAAAGAGAGGGAAGGAAACGGACAGAAAAGACTTCTCAAGAGATTCCCGCTAATAGGTGCATGGTATCTCTCTGTATTTTTTTGGTTTTAATACAGTAGAAATAAAGATGCCACACCTGTCTTTTTCCTCTATTTTTCCATCTCTAATTATATTAATTTTTTATTAATTAGTATTTCAGTAATTTAGTAATTTCCTGGTGTCTGCACTGCTCCTACTCCCTCCTATCTGCGGAAAAATGTCAAAACATGAGAGAGAAAAAATGGCGGTGCTACTAATCTCTGGTCCACCATTACCCTCTCACTTTCTTAACCCTTACTCTCTTTATTTTTATTTTACTTTTCTATTATCATTTCTAACACTATTTATAATACCCTTAATAATTAAAATAATTCTTATTTCACATAAAGTTACATTCTTTATATGGAGAGATTATATTCTCTTATAAAATTTAATTATTAAATATTTTCCTTCACTCTAAAGACTATTAACTTTTTAGCCTAAATTTTCATATATATATATATATATATATATATATATATATATA
>CANXYC010048513.1:0-11839 GCA_948193065.1 Aleurites moluccanus
ACTGATCCAACCGTCCATTTTTCCATCATTTGATCCAATGGTTGGATTTAATCAAGCCTAAATTAATGTCATAAGGTTGCATACATAGTATAATTCCATACCTCAAAGGAAAAGACTATAATGCCCTTAGTGCAACAGAAGTACCTCAAGCACCTCAATTGAGGAGCTTACCCGGTACAATTTTCAATCGAGTTTATTTTTCAATCAAATCTTCAAATTAATTAAATAACATCATTTAAATTCACTTAAATCATTTTCTACTTCTAAATATGGTGATAATTCCATAAGAACTCGAAGGGCTGCAAGATGACCATTTTGCCCCCAGTTCGCAAAATTTCAAGTTTCTTCCAATTTCTTCCTAACAGCCTTTGATGTACTTTTACATGTGTAAGATTGTCTAAAACATGCATATTCATTCAATTTAAGAAAATTCGTGCATCATACATAACATACAAACATATAAGAAAACCCCCCTTGGTTTGCCTTTGAAGGTTGTGTTCTAAGCCTTTCAACTGGGATGTTACAGTAACTCATCTTCGTTGTCGAAGATTCAGATTCTTTTGTTGCAGAATATACTATATACATGTTGTAGACTCTCATTATTCATGTAAATTTCACACTTAATATCATACAAACATTATCTTTAAATATTTAATGTAAAAATAATTGCTACCATTTTCAAATCTTGTATCGGTTAGTTTATCCCATGTTTCTTTAACTATCGAGAATCAAATGCAATCACTCTTCTATTTTTTCATTAGAACACATCTCATTTCAATTTTGAAAACATCACAGTACACTATGAATTTATCATCCTCTGATGACAATGTTAACGCTAAACCACTAGTGAGATAAGACTTCAATGTATGGAAACTATGCTCTCACATTCATATGTCCATTGATACTTCTCTTGTTTACTAGTCAACTTAATCAATCAGAGTTGCAATCTTAGAAAAATCTTTTACAAATCTCTTGTAGTATCCTTCCATTCCGAGGAAACTATAAATCTCAAAACATTAATAGGCCGAGGCCAATTAGCTACTGCTTTTACCTTTTAAGAACTGTCCTTGATACTATCTTTACATACAACATGACCAAGGAAACACACTTCAATTAACCAAAACTGGCATTTAGACAGCTTGGCATATAATTTATGCTCTCATGGTGTCTATAACACAGTCCCCAAGTGCTCTACCTGTTCCTCTTCACTCTTAGAATAGATAAGAATGTCATCTATAAATACTATGACAAACTTATCCAACAATTTCTATAATTTCATTTTTAGCTCTGTCAACTTAGTAGGTACCTAAATACAGCTCAATCTCAAATTATATCTCTTTATCAGGGGTAGCCCTGACAACTCATCAGGAAAAACATCAAGGAACTCTTGGACCGTAGGTATCCGATCGATCCCTATTAAAGTCTTTTACACATTCAGTACATATACTAGATACGCTATACAATTCCTTCTTTATCATCTTTCTAGACTGAATAACAGGAATGAAACTAATTCTAGATTTATACTTATCACTCTGAAACTCAAATTTTGGTAACCGGAATTTGACTTTCTTCTCATAACAATCAATAACTGCTCGATGTACAGTTAACCAATCCATACCAAGTATTACATCAAGTTGCAACACAGGCAACTTTATCACATTAACACATAAAAATATTATTATCAATTCAATAATACATCTCGGATAACAATAATTTAATTTTATACTTTCCCACATAGGTATAGTTATCTCTAAGGGCACATTTAATAACTATCTCTCTCTATTTAAATGTGGTGCAATAAAAGAGTGTGTGACACCAGAGTCACACAATGCATCTTTTATATTATTTTGTATTAAAATGATACATGTATCTGCATTATCAGATTTCTGTGTCTCTTGAGTGTTAACAGCAAAAACTCTTTCTTAGCCTCTACCTGTTGGGGCCTAACTACTGCTACAACCGTGTCCTTTATCTCTACCCCTACTAGGATCCTCTCTAGTCACATTATGGCTCATATGCACTGTAGGCTGAGACACTATAGCAGATGGCTGTTGATTGCCCCATAAAGGACATCTGTTAATAAAATGTCCATGTTGCCGACATTTCAGACAAGCACCTGACTGTCTACAACATTCCCCTTTATGCCTTCTGCCACAAAAATCACAAATGGGCATACTATGCATTTGTGTAATAGGTCTAGAAGATCCCTATGAATAAGTAGATGTTGATTGCATTGGAGGCCCTCTACTCTGAGTCCTCCTCTTCTGACTGCCTGATGGAGGTCTTTGATCAAATTTAGGTACAGGCTCTATCTATCTTGATTGGAAGTTGGCCTCACCTTTTCTAGTCTGAGAACTAGGTCCACCTTTCCTTTTATGATCTCTTTTAGCTCTCTTTAACTTATACTTTTCTTCCATTTGATTAGCTTTGTCAATGATAGTAGTCAGAGATGTGAACTCTGTAGCAATCAAGGCATTGTGAAGTGAGGCATGTAAAACTCTCCTAAATCTTACAATCAAGTCTGCCTCAGTAGGAATAATATGTGTAGCATATCTACTAAATCTAATAAATTCCTCAGCATACTCTTTAACAGATCTGTTACCCTGCTCCAATTGTTCAAACTGAATCAGGTTTCTTGCCTTTACCCCTTCAGTCAAGAACTCATCAATCAATCCCTGTCTGAACTCTACCCAGGTGGGAGGATGGTCACCATATAATTTGGGCTCCATATGTCTGGAAAACCATGCCCAAGCTTTCCCTTTCATAAGCAATCTAACTAACTCAATTGCTCTAGCATCGGAGCAAGGTAGTCTCCTAATCATCTTTTCAATTTGCTCCAAAAAATCAATCAGCTCCTCACCTCTATCACCTCTGAACTCTGGCAGATTTAGCTTTAGAAAGCTAAACATAGTGACTCTACCCTCATCAATAACTCGGCGGGCTCCATATACAGCAGGCTCGCCAGGAAACACTGCTGGCTGCACTAGAGCTACAGGAGCAGCAGGTACAGTAGCTGGTGCAACCAGAGGTGGCACAGCTGGTGCTACTAGAGGTGGCGGCATATTCTGTCATTCCCGTGTCAATTCTGCTATTTCACATCGCAATTCCATCATTCCTTGCATCATTTCCATTCTCTAGGGATCATCGCTTTCCCTGGTCTCTTCTATCATTCGTCAGGATCTGGAACATTCCTCTATTATTTCTCTGATAAGAGACTCATTAGAGGCTACTTTGGCCTCTCCGGTATCTTCTCTATCTTTATTATCAGGCTGTCACTATAGACAATAGAAAATAGGAACAATCTCATTACATTACGTTAACGCAGAATACTTATACACATTTGACGAACATATCAATAGACAGAACAGGAATTCCTATGCTTCATGGTTTACTTAACTCTACCCATACTGTACTTAGTTACTATTCCTCTGTAACTTATGCTCTAATATCTATAACCTAGAGCTCTGATACCACCTCTGTCATGTCCTGATTTCGAAACACGACGGTCCTAGGATGTAGGAGATGCCAGAGGTGGCCGACACCCATAAAACCCAGTATCACATATATCAATTACATACTATGCATATCAATCTATAACCATATAATCACATAAACACTATTCATTATGTTACTTTGTTATTCATTTTGTTACTTTCTGTAAATACCATCATCATATACACATTCACATATATTCTCCAAAATATACTATACACATATATATACAATATGTCTATACCATCATACAATACCTATGGAGCATCTAATACACATATATAAAGATACAATGTTTAATTAATTACACTATCAATATAATACTGTAGAAGTCCTCGGAAGACAAAAGTCAAGAATCTGCCTCTACTTTGCACCTAGAAAGGGAAACAATGAGAGGGTGAGTATAAAAATACTCAGTGAATCTAATATGCATCGACCAAATACAATGGCTCGGATATCAATAACAATAGGCAAATATACAGTGAATAATAATATGCTCATCAATATCAGAATATAGCAAATGACTGTAGAATCAGTAAACAGTATAATGGAACTGTAATCAAGTCAATGGAATCAATATATGTCACATGGATATAATAGATAAGACAGATATAGGGCCATGAAACTCGTATATCATATGTGTCAAACACATATCAATCTCATATCAATAAACATAAGATTGATTAGGTCTTATGGCCAGGACTGTTAACCCTTCCCAGTTAGGGTATCATGTATTGTCAATGTGCACATTGCCGACAGTATGTACCCACTACCCTGTCAAAGATGCAGCTTTGTCAAATCTCATCGGAATCAATAAAAACATGTAACAAGTCAATAGATATCAATATACAATATCAATCTCATCAAGTAGCAGTAGCTTATGAATTTAATCAAACGAGACTGTGATAAAGCAATGGATAATCAATATGGGAAGCAATTAACAATGGTATTATGATTAGCAATTAACATTGGATCGAATAAAAAATTGGACAAATCGAGTCAAGAAGTTGGCTCAATTGGCATGTCAATGTCACTGGCGATGATGACATTTAAATGTTAGGCCTACGAATGAAATCAATGGTAGGCCTATAAATTTGAACGAGACATTTCATCGAACACTTGGTGTGCAATATTCAAGAGACATTTTGGCAAGGTTTTGGTGCAACATTGAAATTGTTCCAATATCAATCAACAAGTACACAATGTAGGTTATACAATAGGCATTTGGATTCCAACAATAAACAACATATGAAGTATAAAAAAGGTATGGAAAACCAAAGGAAAAACAAATAAAAATCAAGGCAAAAATGCCTTCATTAGGTTCGGCCAACATGACACATTCAAGGATGGTTTCCAATAAATATTTCAACATATAAGGCATATCAAATGATGCATATTAAACTCACCCAGCACTTCAAATCACTTGAATTGCACACTTTGCCAGCAAAGTCTTCAAAGTAGGCAAAAATGGCAACTTTTCAATTCTTTGATCTCTACATCAATTCAATCACATATAAACCATCTATTAGTCTCTAATTAACGTATTCTAACCTCAATTAACCCATAATAATACAAAATCAAAGATTCATTCCTCACAACTTTGAATTACGATTTTCTATTTAGGGAAAACCTATCAAATACATCAATTGATGCAATTAAACACTAAACCCATTCTAATTTACATCTAAAACATATGAATCAAGCATTGAACCAAACAAATCACATCTTTACATTGTTAGGAAGAAATGGACAAAATCTTCAAGGTGTTGTATCTTGAAATTTCTTGATTTTTCTAGCTAACCAAGGATGGAAAATAATGAATCAAAGGTTTGATTCAAGTTTTCTTTAGGTTTTCTCTTTAATTTTTCAAGAAAATTTTATGGAAGAAATGAGAGGAAGCATTCGGCCAAGCAAGGAGAAGAAGAATGAAAATGGCCAAAAAATTCATAAGGCATGCTTATATATTAAGTTAAAATTGGCAAATTATAAATAAGTCCTTAAACTTTTCAATAATCATACTTTTGCCACATCTCCTTCTGTAATTTATTCTGACAATTCTGTTGAGAATTGGATTTCAAAGTGGGAATTCAAATAGCTTATTTTATTATAAAAATAATTTCAGAGCCATTCTAAAACTCAGACAGTCAGTTTCCCACTATTCCCTTGAAGTCCACTTATTTACAATTTTTCCATCACTTACTTTTTCAGTCTTCCTAAACATTTTTTATCTCTTTCTTTTTACCATAATTACACATATATTTATGCGATTCTTTACCCTTGGTCAGACTCTGAAATTCTTCAGTCGACCGGATTGCTATTTCCTAAGCAGTGTAATACCCTATAAATTTCTAACTCACATGCATGATTTAGTTCTCAGTATGTGGTTCAAAAGTCTTAAAATGATGGGAAATAATTTTAAAGACATAGTTAGAAAGCGAACTAATTATTTTTCCGGAAAGCGGCAGTGTCGGGAACACTACTGAGAAATTAACAGTCCAGTGAACAGAAAAATTTCTGAAGTTGACCTAGGAATAAAAGGTAACCATAAATCATGTGTAATTTTGGTAAAAAGAAAGAAGTGAAAATCATTTAGGAACACTGAAAAAGTAACCAATGGCAAAATCGTAATTATAAGGAAGTTTAAGGTGAATCATGGAAATTGGTCTGTCGGAGTTACATAATGACTCTGAAACCATTTTTATAAATAAGTATAAATTAAAATAAGCTTATTGACTCCCCACTTTAAATTCTAAATTCTAACAGAATTGATAGAATAAATTACAGAAGAATTTAGACCAAAGTGTGATATATGAAAGTTTGAGGATTTAGTTGTAATTTGCCATTTGATTTTGATATATATTTTATGCTTAGAACATTTCCACCATCTTCTTCTTCTTCTTCTTGTTAGGTCAAACCTCCCTCTCCCTTCTTCTCTTCCATTTCTTCTTCATCTTCCACCAAATTCTTAGAAAACTTATAGAAAATTTGAGTATTAACCTAGTTCCACCTATTTCCATCATCAATTTGCAAGAAGGAGCAAAGGAAACCTAGGAATTTCTGAAGAAGGGATTCGGGCGGAATATCAAAGTCAAGTTAAGGAATTAATTTGTTGGTTTTAATGGTTTATTTGAATGATTCTATGGTTCAATTAGATGGGCTTTTAGTTAGATTGCATCAATTGATGCAAATTTATAGAAATGCCTAATTTTCCTAGCTAAATTGAAGTTATAAGAAAGGGTTTAATGATTTAGTGTTAGATTATATTAATTGATGTTAGAATATGTTAATTGGATGTGAATAGGTAACTAATTGATGATTAGTTTGGTGTAGAATTGAAGTTTTGACAAAGGTGTGCTATTTGGCTCCATTGGTGATTTTGGGTGGAATTGAATTTTTCAAAGACATTTGGAAGCTTAGGTGAGTTTTATATGCATCTTTTAACATGCCATTTCTGTCGAAATTAAGATTGGAATTCATTTATGAAATTGCTACCTTGGTCGAACCCTTTATACTATTCACATTGCCTAAGTTTGCTTGATTTTTGCCTTATTTTCCATAGTCAATTTGATCCCTTTTGATATTGTTTAATATTGTTTCTTTGATGCCTATGTGATTATTGACAATGTGGCTTGTTGTTGGTTGAATTGGGCAAGTCAATTTTGCACCCTAACCTAACCTATTGGCTTGTCATTGTATGCCCACCATATGTTTGATGAAATGCCTAGCTTGTTTTGCCTTTGGCCTATTGTTTGCATTCCATAGGCTTACCATTTGAATGTCATTGTTGCCAGTGACGTTGGCATGCCAATTGGCCTACCATTTTCCTTTGCTGTGCTAACTTTTGTTCTATGTCTTTCTTAATTGCTAAACTATTTGTCATTGATTTTATATTACCTATAGCATTTCCATTGATCTTATTGATACTTGATTGACTAATATTGAGTTCATTGATATGGAGGATGCCATTGTTGCATAATGGTATCCATTGATATGTTGTTTCTTGATATTGATCCTAATGTGGCTTGACAAAGCTACCGATCCTATAGGGTAGTGGGGAAATATTATCAGTAATGTGCACATTGTATTACTGATACCCTAGATAAGAGGGGTTATGGTCCTGGCCATAAGGCCTTATCATTCTTATGCTTACTGAGATTGATATACTACTGGAGACCTATATGTTCGTATATGGTCCATACTGATTACTGAAGATTGTATGATTTCATATAGTCCATCCCTTTATCTGTCTTTCCATATGATACCGAGCCTGTATTTTATTCCTTGGTTATTCTGTAACCTGATATTGATTCTGTATACTGTATTTGACTTATTGGTACCATTTCCCTTTATTACCTACTGTTTATTTGATGTTGCATATAGATTCACCGAGTATCTTATATACTCACCTTTTCTTTGTTTACCTATTTCAGGAGAGGAGTAGAGTGCAGAATCCTGTTGTCTATCATCCGGTGATTTCTGATGGTAGTCTGATGTATATTTTTTTTTATTTTGTATTATTATTTTGATGTTCATAATCTAGCTGCTCCATGGGGTATGTATAGGTTAGCTAGGAAATGAATATGTATATATGATATTTGATGATATATGAGTTATATGATGTTTATATGATATGAGATATGGATCGTTACAACCAATTACAGTAAATTACAGAATAATAGAATGGATGGTAACTAACTAAAATGGATAATATATTGTGGTTTATAGATTGTGCATCTGATACTGGGTTCTACGAGTGCCGGTCGCCATTGGCATCTCCCGTGCCCTAGGACCGTCACGATCTGGAAATGGGTCATGATAGGCAGTGTTATTAACACTGATGATTTTCGAGAAAGTTACTCATATGCATTCTAACTGTGTCTCAAAAATAATCTTTCTTTATTTCAGTATTTCTAGTCCAATAACTAGACATATTACTATTCAATCATGATAGCTTTTTCTAGGGTATTACATTTAAGGACCTAAATGTAATTTGCCATTTTTGACTTAGTATATAAGCAACACTTAAACATTTTTCTTCATCTTCTTCTTCTTCTTCTCCTTTCTTGGCAGAACCACCTTCTTCCATTCTCCCACCAATTTTATGCATTTTTCTTAAGGAAAAACCTAAGAAAACTTAAACACCAACCTTGTTTCTTCCATTCCCATCCAATTCTCACTTGAAATCACAGAGGAAATCAAGAATACTTTGAAAGGAGATTTCGGCTCAACCTTCTCCTTAAGATAAAGATATGATTTCTTTAGTTTTATGTTTGATTTAGGTGTCATAGATGATGAATTAGATGGGTTTTGTATTTGATTGTATCAATTGATGCATTTGTTAGAATTTTCCCAAATTGAAACCCTAAATCTAAGTTTTTTGATTTGGTTATTTGATTTTGAGTTAGTTTATGTTAATTAAGTTTAGATTATGTTAATTGGAGGCTAATGGATGAATTATTTGTGATTGGTTTGTTGTAGAAAATCAATAATTGGAAATTTGTCAATTTTGCCTCCTTTGAAGCTTTAGGTGGAAAATCAATTTTTCAAAGAGGTGAGGCTTTTATGCATCATTTAACATATCTATTGCATTGCAATGAGAATTGGAAACCTTCTCCAAAAATCTTGTTTTGGCCGAATGGCCCTACACTATTCATTGAATTATTTTTGCTTTGTTTTTCTTCTTATTTCACAAGCTATTTTGATTCTTTAAATGATGTTTATTGTGGTATATATAATGCCTATCCTATTGCCTTGATTGTGTGTTATTGTTGATTAATGGGGCAATGTTGGAGTTGCATCCAAACTATGTCAAATTGTCCATTCAAAGTTGCACACCAAGTGTTTGTAAAAATGCCTAGTTCATTTTGTCATAGGCCTAACACTTCTTCATCTATAGGCCTACCATTTGAATGTCATCGTCGCCAACGACATTGGCATGCCAATTGTGCTGACCTTTTGTTTATATATAACCAACCTATGTTCCATCCCATTGTTGATTACCTAACCCTTTGTCATTGTATATCCACTTGTTATTGTTATTCCATTGGTATTATTGCTACTTGAATTGATTGATAATGAATTATTAATACTTGGTGATACCATTATTATGTAATGGTATCTAATGACTTGTTCCTTACTTTTATTGACTCCAATGTGGTTTGACAGAGCTGCCGCTCCGATAGGGTAGTGGGTACATACTATCGGCAATGTGCACATTGTATAATGATACACTAGTTGGGAAGGATTAACAGTCCTAGCCATAAGACCTAATTAGTCTTTTGTTTATTGACACATGACTATACATGTGATATGAGTTTCATGGCCTACACCTGTCTTATCTATGTGATATACTTACCATTGACTTCATTATTGACTCTATAGTCATCTTCTGTAACTTGATTCTGTATCCTAATAATTGTGAACAGACTGATATTATCATTCTATCTATCTATCCTTTATTGATGTTCCAGCTCATATTTATGATCGATGCATATTAGATTCACTGAGTATCTTATATACTAACCTTTTCATTGTTTCTCATTTTCAGGTACAGAGTAGGAGGCAGAAATCCCAGCTTTTGACTCTCTGTGGATTCCTGCGGTATCCTTTAGCAGTGTAATTTATATTAAACACTGTATTTTTGTATGTTCATATCCTAGCTGCTCCATAGGTTGTATGTGGTATAGTTAGTTTATGAACATATATGTATGGCATATTATGGAGTATAATTAATGATATAGCATGATATGATGAATGTTACAACCAATTGCAGTATAATTTATAGACAAATTACAGAATGCTGGAATGAATAGTAATTAAGTAAATGATTAATTAATTGATAATAATTTATGATTGTATATGATACTGGGTTTTACGGGTGCCAATCGCCTCTAGCATCTACTGCATCCTAGGTCCGTCACGTTTCAAAATCAGGACGTGACAATTCCCAAAGGTTTTTCAATTCTTTCTTTTCACCATAATTTCATATAAAAGTAACTAACTTAATCCCCCCAAGTCTGAGTCGCTAATTCTTAAATTAGCTAGACTACTATTTTCCCTGACACTGTAATTAACACCGGTATTTTTCTAGATAATGTCACAACAGTGACTCTGTTGAGGTTAGAAAATTCTTGACTTTTACACTCTACCATTCTCTGTATATTTCAGTAATTAATTGAACCCAATTCTTACTTATATTAACACTTCATCAGTTCCTATAATTCAATGTCTACTGCTCTGCTTTACTGTGTACTATTCTGTTTGCTGGGGTATTACACTAGTGTAACACCCCAGTTTAAAGGCTTAGAACTTATGCTTTAAGAGGCAAACCTAAGGGGTTCCTTCTTTGTTTAAATTGATAAGCATTATGTATGTTTGTCTTTAAATTGCATGTTTATGCATGTTTTAGGAAGTTTTACATATGTAAAAGTGCTTTAAAGGTTGTTAGGAAGAAATCGGGAAAAACTCAATTTTTGATGAACTGGGGGTAAAATGTTCATTTCATACCCCCTTCGAGTTTTATGGAAATAAACATGATATTTGAAGGTAGAAAAGAAAATTAGAACATGAAAATGATGTTATTTAATTTATTTGAAGTTTAGTTGGAGAAATAAACCCGATTGAAAATAGTGCCCGGTAAGCTGCTCAATTGAGGTGCTTGAGGTGCTTCGGTTGAACTAAGGGCAAAATGGTCTTTTCCTTATGGAATTATATGGTGTATGCAATTCTATGGCATCATTTTAGGCTTGATTAAATCTAGCCATTGGATTAAATGATGAAGAAATGGATGGTTAGATGAATAGGTTTCACAATTCATATCATAAGCTCAAAGTATAGCATTATTGGCTTTGGTTATTGATTTGGTGCATCAAATGTATGTAAAAGCCATCTTTGTTGACTTTGATTAACCAATAGTATAAAAGTATGAATGATGGATGGTTGGATGGCTAGGTTTCACCAATTTTATCATAAGCCTAATGAATGGAATCACAACTTTGATAATTAGGTGGATTTTTCCCACCACTTCACCATTGTTATCTTCCTTAAGCTTTAAAAGTTTAGAATTTTCTCTTTCTCTCCACCAAAGTTTCGGCCACTCTTAGACAACATCATAACTTATGCTTTTCTTCCATTTTTGGATGAAAACATATTAATTCCAACCTTGTAAACACAAATATAACTTTAAATTTTAAGGAAAAACTCATTAAAGCTAAGAATTAATCCATTGAAGTTTTTGAAGAACTTTTGGTAAGTTAATGGTTTTGAGATTCTTTTAATTCAAATATGATTATATGATGTTCTTTGATGATTATTAGTGGTTAGAACACATTTTGAATGGTTGAAATGT
>CANXYC010048623.1:0-12037 GCA_948193065.1 Aleurites moluccanus
ACTCTAAACCCATTCTATGCCTAAAATTAGGTCATATAACATGCATAAATATAAATTCCATGCATAAACATATCATATTAACATATTACAAAGAAAGAAAAAAATAATTTCCCTAAAGATCCCTATAAGGGTTTAGGCTAAGGTGTTATAACACTAGTGTTTATGGGACCCTTGCTAGGGAAGGATGTTATATTCTCTAATGTAGGGGCATATCACCCTTACGTAAAGTGGTCAGTGTGTTTATGGGACCCTTGCTAGGGAGGGATGTTATATTCCCTAGTGCACTTTATGATATTGCTTGAGTACTGAATTACAGTTAGTGCAATTGCACTTGTCATTGAACTCAATCCTGTTATATCATATGTGTGTTGACTTGTACACTGGATACTTATATGGATATGTATTTGAATACTTACATAGATTCTTATATGGATATTTACACGTATACTTATACAGATTCTTGTATCAACATTTCCTTGTTATCTTATATTGATTCTACAGGCCATATATGGGCAATCATGATATTGTGAACATCTACTGCATTTTTATTCATATGGATTCACTGAGAATTTTTTTACACTCACCCCCCTTAGTGGTTTATAATTTTTAGGTCTGTAATGTGGCACGAATTCCATTGGCACCTTCTACTCCTGCCTTGGAATTGTACTTCCTAAATATGTAATAATCAAGCTCCAAAAGTATATGTAAATATTTGTATAGTATAGAGGTTCCATGGTATTGTAATCTAAGGAGTGGCATGTATATATATGTGTGTTTGCATCTTTATAGTTTTGCATATAAATTATACTATGGATATATATATGTTATGCTATGAATGGAAATGATTTGATATAAAGATATATATATATTGAGTTGATATTGGAGATCCAGAGGGATCATTGATTTGAGTATTGATGATGATATATATTGAAAGTGTTATTTACATGTTTTACAGCTGGGCATGGTCATATTATAGAGGAGATACTGTCGAATTTTCTACAACATTATTAAGCTATTTAAGCTGATTATATGAATTGTATGCCATATAGTACAGTTAATTGTGTTCTTCGTGGTACTGGTAGCTTAGGCAGCACCTGTACTCTGGGACTATCGCGGCTCCCAGGTTGGGTCGTGAAAAAGGTGGTATCAGAGCTGAAGGTTTATTGTAACCTATAGTGTTTGCATATTAATAGCAATAGAAGTACTTTGGAATCTAGGATTTTATTATATGGTCAAAATGACAAGTCTTCTTCATTGTTTGAATTTCTGCGTACCTATGATCTAAATATTCTATTACATGTTGATTTGTATAGTGTGTTAAGATGTCAGAGAATGGAACTAGACGAGCTAGGCCTACTGAGAGGGATGAATACCATGGATCTAGTGGGGAAGCAGATGTTGCTTCCAACACATCTGCTACATGGAGAACTCAGTCTAAGCCACCCAGGTCACTAAGATGAACTGAGTCTGATTTGATGGGTGAGGCACCCTAGAGATAGGAAATGCAAGAGATGAGATAAGAAATATTACAGACCATCCGGACTCATTTTGCAACACAACCTGCAGTGGTACAGCCACCACCACCACCTTTAGTGCAGCCAATGGTACAGCCTGTAGTGCCACCAGTACCTCAGAGGGAGCCAGTAGTGTTACAGGGGGGGACAGAGTACGGAGGGTTATTCCAGAGGGTGGTGTATCTGTGAGAGTTCATGACATTGAGACTGCTTACATTTTCAGGGGAATATGGTACTGACCCTAGTGACTTCATTAACAGGGTTGACAGGAAGGTACGTACATTGCGTTGTTCAGATGCTAGAACTATTGAGTTAGTGGGATTATTGTTGGAGGTAGATGTTGCTACCTAGTTTATGGAACATATTGATAAGAACATTCATAGTGATGATCCTATGACATGGGCAGAATTCAAACAGAGAATGATGGATGAATTTCTGACAGAGGGGTTGAGAGAGAGCAACATTGTGAAGTTTGAACAGCTGAGATAGGGGAACTTATCTATATTGGAATATGCCAGAGAGTTCAGACGGCTGAGCAAATATGCCAGAAAGATAGCTCCTACTGAAGATGATTTGATTAGACGATTCAGGAGAGGTTTACATGCAACCCTGCATAACATTTTATTAGCTATGGAGTTCACTTCCCTGAGTCGAGCTATTGACAAAGCAGCCCAGATGAAGGCTAAATACAAGGAAGAAAGGTCTGATAGGGAACAAAAAAAGAAGGGAAGAGGAGGAGAGTACCGGAGACCAGAGGAGGGGACATCCCAAACTTTTACTCCCCGACCTCTTCTCAGGCCAGTACAGTCATTGCCACCTCCCAGTCAGAGGCAGGATTTAGGTAGAGGTGTTAGTATAAGGCCTCCTATTTCTAACTATTTTAGAGGTCCTATTAGACCAGTCCAGATGACATCAACATCAGTGCCCACTTGTACTTTTTATGGGAGGAGAGACTCTAGGACATGTCACATCATGACAGGGGCATGTCATAGATGTGGACAGTTTGGGCATTTTTATATGGATTGCCCTATGCTCCGAGTTGCATAGTCTTTAAAGGTAGGATCATCCCAACCTTCAGTACAGATGGATAGAGGGAGTATAGGTAGAGGCAGACTAGCAGGACAGAGTCTAACAATGGGGCAGTCAGTAACTGGTAGAGGTCAGGGGCGAGTGTTTGCAGTGACCAGCAGCAGGCCCAAAAATTCCATGATACAGTTGTAGGTATGATTTCTATACATGATATAATGGCTTATGTGTTGATTAATTCGGGTGCAACCCATTCTTTTATATCACCTATTTTTGCTTTGAAATTGGGATTGGGTAGAAAACCTTTACATGTACCCTTAGAGATAGCCACACTAATGGGGGATAAGATTATTGTGGGGTATAAGTATGATATTAGTGATATGAGAATTTGTGATAGATTCTTGTCTGTTGAATTGATTGAGTTACCTGTATTGGAGTTTGATGTTATCCTTGGTATGGATTGGTTGACTATTCATAAATTTTCGATTGATTGTGCAATGAAAAAGGATAAAATTTTGACCCGATGGACAGGAAAAGTTCATTTTTCAAGGAGAGGCTAACAGTCATATATCTGGGTTAGTGTTTGTAGTATAGGTAGAGAGATTGATGAAAAAGGGGTGTATTGCTTATTTGGCAATAGTGGTTGATACTATAAGGGTATCCAAAGAGTTAGAGCAGATTCCAGTGGTAAAGAAATTTACAGATGTATTCCCAGATGATCTTCCAGGACTATCACCAGAGAGGGAGATTGAAGTTGAGATTGAGGTATACCCTGGTATTGATCCCATATCTATTCCACCCTATCGGATGGCACCACCAGAGTTGAAAGAATTGAAAAGGCAGTTGCAGGAGTTGTGTGATAAGAATTTCATCCAGCCAAGTAGTTCACCTTGGGGAGCACTAGTCTTGTTTGTAAAGAAAAAGGATGGGTCACTTAGGATGTGTATTGATTACAGACAATTGAATAAGGTGATAGTGAAAAATAAGTATCCTTTGCCTAGGATTGATGACATGTTTGACTAGTTACAGGGAGCTTGTTTCTTCTCAAAGATAGATTTGAGGTCAGTTGCGGATTAAAGGTGAAAACATTTCAAAGACTGCTTTCAGAACTCGATATGGACACTATGAGTTTTTAGTGCTACCATTCGGGTTGACAAATGCTCCAGCAGCCTTCATGGATATGATGAATCGGGTGTTCAGATCATTTCTAGATAAATTCATCATTGTCTTCATTGATGACATTTTGGTGTATTCCAGGAGCAAAGAGGAACATGAGGAGCATCTCAGAATCACATTATAGATATTGAGAGATCATCAGTTGTATGCAAAATTCTCTAAATGTGAGTTATGGTTGACAGAGGTTGTATTTTGGGGACATGTTGTGAGCAAAGATGGCATAAAGGTGGATCCACAAAAAGTAGAAGCAGTTGCTAACTGGCCACGTCCCACTACAGTTACTGAGATCTGGAATTTCCTTAGTATGGCAGGGTACTATCGCCAGTTTGTTAAAGTCTTTTCTAGAATTGCTGCACCAATGACAAAGTTGACCCAGAAACAGGTGAAGTTTCAGTGGAATGATGAATGTGAAAAGAATTTCCAAACTCTTAAAGCCTATTTGACCACCGCACCAGTATTGACTCTTCCTTCTGAGGCAAGCAGTTTTGCTATATTCTGTGATGCTTCGAGGATTGGTTTGGGTTGTGTTTTGATGCTGGATAGAAAAGTGATTGCTTATGCTTCCCGTCAATTGAAGAAACATGAAGTGAACTACCCCATCCATGATTTGGAAATGGCAGCAGTGATTTTTGCCTTGAAAATATGGAGACATTATCTATATGGAGTGAGATGTGAGATTTACACTGATTATAAAAGTTTACAGTACATCTTACAGTAGAAAGAACTGAATTTGAGCCAAAGAAGATGGGTTGAGTTGTTAAAGGATTATGACTACCAGATTCTGTATCATCTGAGAATAGCAAATGTGGTGGCAGATGCACTGAGTAGAAAGTCTATGGGAAGTTTGTCACATGTAACTGTTACAGAAAGGTCTTTGGTATGAGAATTTCGGGAGTTAATGGCTATGGGTTTAACTTTGAATTTGGAATCACAGGGACAGGAGACAGTATTGATAGCACAGTTTCAAGTGAAATCCTTGCTTATATATGAGATAAAGAACTCCCAGAATGAGGATCCACAATATGTAAAGATCAGAAACTTAATTCAAAATGGTAAAGCTCCTGACTTTTCTGTTGAGAGAGATGTATTGAAATGTAAGAGCCTATTGTGTGTTCCTGATGTTAAAGCATTCAAAGAGCAGATCATGAAGGAAATTCATTATTCTCTTTACACAGTGCATCCAAGAGTAATAAAGATGTACCATGAATTGAAAGAATTTTATTGGTGGCCAAACATGAAGGGTGATGTAGCAAAGTTTGTTTCCAAGTGTTTAACCTATCAGCAGGTGAAATTTGAACATCAAAAACCTTCAGGTTTGCTTCAAGAGATTCAGCTACCAGAGTGGAAATGGGACCAAGTAACTATAGATTTTGTGGTAGGTTTGCCAAGAAAACAGAAAGGATATGATTCTATGTGGGTGATAGTAGATAGATTGACTAAGTCAGCTCACTTCTTAGAAGTAAAGACAACTTACACAGCTGCTCAGTATGCCCAACTCTATATGGATAAAATTATACGATTGCATGGGGTTCCATCAGTAATCATATCTGATAGAGGTATTCAGTTCACCTCCAGATTTTGGCAGAAATTCCAAGAGGCATTGGGTACTACGTTGCATTTCAGCACAACAATCCATCCTCAGACAGATGGACAGTTAGAGAAAACTATTCAGACACTGGAAGACATGTTGAGATTATATGTGTTGGACTTAAAAGGTAGTTGGGATCATTTTCTACCACTGATAGATTTTGCCTACAACAATAGTTACCATTCAACCATTGGAATGGCACCATATGAGGCTCTCTATGGCAGGAAATGCAGATCACCTGTATGTTGGGTGCAACTGGGTGAAAAGTAGTTAGAGGGACTAGATCTAATCAGAGAGACAATGGAGAAGGTTCCTATTATACAACAGAGAATAAAGACTATTTTCAATAGACATAAGAGCTACACAGATCCAAAGAGAAAAGATGTGCAGTTTACAGTGGGTGACCATGTATTTCTGAAGATCTCTCCTATAAAAGGAGTGATGAGATTTGGGAAGAAAGGCAAGTTGTCACCTAGGTATATTGGACCCTTTGAGATATTGGATCAGGTTGGTAATGTTTCATACATATTAGCTCTCCCACCGAATCTAGGACATGTATATCCAGTGTTCCACATTTCTATGCTTCGGAAGTATGTTCCAGATCCGTCCCATATACTGCAACCACAGGAAATTGAAGTTGATGAAGCATTATCATATGAAGAAGTCCCAATATAGATTATGGATCATCGGATCAGACAGCTTCGACATAAGAGCATTCCTATACTTGGGAGAGTGAGGATGAGATGAGACACAAGTACCCCCACCTATTTGATGAGTCAGGTTTTACTTCCACCCTATAGCTTTAAAGTAAATTCGGGGACGAATTTATTTGTAGGGGGTAGAATATAACACCTTAGCTTAAACCTAACTTGAACCATAAAAGGGGAACTTAGGGGAAAATTTTTTCTTTAACTTGAACTTGTGAATGTTATGTGTTTATACATGAAATTGATAGATATGCATGTTATATGATGTGTCTGAGTGAATAGAAGGGGTTTAAAAGCTGTTAGGACGAAATCGGGTAAATTTGAGTTTTTGATGAATTGGGGGCAAAATGGTCATTTCACACCCCCTCGATTTTTTATGGAATTAATATCATATTTGAAGATAAAAAGGAATACTAGGACATGAAAATGATGATATTATGTTGAAATGAATTATTGTTGGAGAATTAAACCCGGTAGAAAATAATCCCGGGCAAAGCTGCTCGATTTGGGATTTCAATTGAACTAGGGGTAGTTTAGTCTTTTCCTAGGCATTATGGACTTATATAGTGTATGCTAGCCTATGGTATCAATGTAAGCTTATCTAGATCTAACCATTGGATGAAAAGATGAAGAAATAAATGGTTGGATAGCTAGGTTTCACCATTTCTACCATAAGCTCAAAGCATTGGATCACACCATTGATATTTAAAGTTGATTTTTTCCACCCTTCATCATTCTTCATCTTCCTTATCAAAACACCAACCAAAACTTTCTCTCTCCTCCATTCTTGATTTCGACCACCATTAATCTTCACCATACCTTGTTGTTTTCTTTCATTTTTTGATGGAAACAAGTTAATTCCATCATCCTAAACACAATTATATCCATGGATTTAAAGGAAAAACAAGAAAAAGTAAAAAATTAATCCTTTGAAGTTTTGGAAGAACTATTGGAAAAGTAAGTGATTTTATAATTCTTTTAGTTTAATTATGATCTTAAGATGTTCTTTGATGTTAATTAGTAACAAAAATGTGTTTTGGATGGAAGAAAAATCACAAGTTGTAAAGGAAACCCTAATAGGAAGAAATATGAATCAAAGTGTTGTTTTGATGGATCTTTTTGTTCAAATGATGTTTATTTGATGTGTATAATATGAATTAGTAGTTAGATGATGGAAACAAATCCATTTGGATGAAGTTTCACCTTGGCCAAAACTTGAGGTGCTTGTGTAATGGTTTGATGTTTGATGTTTTATAGGTTTAAATGATAGAATGAGTTGTATTTGATGTGTATGTAATGAATTAATGGTTAAATGATGAAAAGAAATCCATTTGGAAGAAATCTCATTTTGGCTGAATGTGATGATGATGAATGATGTTTAGTGCTTTGATGTTTAATAGGTTTAAATGGTTAAATATTATACATTTGATGCATATGTATGTTATTTGATGGATTGGAGTTGAAACATGGATAAATGGAATGAATTCTATTTTGGTCGAACCATTTGACTTTGTTAGTTTAATGTGTTAGGCTAATATGATTAGGAAGGTAGTGTTTGAATATGATTAAGTGATGAAAATGTATAAGTTTAGATATGTAAAAGATGATTGATATAAGTACTTGGAAGCTAAACATGAACATTGATGTATGTTTGATATAGAATGTTAAGTTAAGTGTATGTGATTTCTTAATATGGTATATAAGTAATGAAAATGTGTAATTTAAGTTAAATGTGATGATAGATGGGTGTTTATGCATCAAGGATTGGTAAATGTGTAGTTGGTTCGAAGTGAGGTTTATAGAGCATAGTGTGTATGCTTGATATATTTCAATGTGTATAACATGTTTTGTAATGTTTTAAAGTCTTACCGGAGTGTTATATGTGAAAATAGGTGAACTGTCAAATACTCCAGCTGGGAGTGTAGAACGGCGGGCCGATTAGGGCTTGAGAGCAATATCGGGGGATAAAGCGGATAAATTGCAAGAAAGGTGAGTTTATATGTATAATCATAAGGTGAGTTTATATGTATAATCATGCATGATTTGCATCATATATCATCTAAAAAGTCATCTGGACTGATAAACCAGCATTTAATATTTTATAGTACATACAGTACAAATTGACCCGTAAATAAGCTCATCGAAACGACCTAAAATGACCTAAACTTTGTCTGTCCATAAAAGGAAATCCAGAAAGCCAATTGGGCCACCACTTGGCCCAATCTTCTAGTCTTGACCTAAGCTTTAAAACGGTACCTCATGGTCCACCAAATCCTTTGGTAACATAGTTAACCAGAAACTATTTAAAAATCTCAAAACGGACCCGTAATGGCGAGTGCCAATTGCTGCAACGCAATTGGGCCCCGTCGGGCATTTTTTTGACATTATCCAAATTTGTTCTAACATTCATTATAAATATATGTATGATTGTTTCATAACTATATGAGTTCCATTTATGCTATATTTATTGTTATATGAAGACACACCCATATGGTATTATAACAATGCTACCTCGATGGTGTAGCGGGTAATTCCATTGACTGTGTTCACACTGGTGTTTATGGGACCCCTGCTAGGGAGGGATGTTTTAATCTCTAGTGTAGGGACATATCACCCTTACGTAAAGTGGTCAGTGTGTTTATGGGACCCTTGCTAGGGAGGGATGTTATATTCCCTAGTGTACTTTATGATAGTGCTTGAGTACTGAATTACAGTTAGTACGATTGCACTTGTCATTGAACCCAATCCTGTTATATCATATGTGTGTTGACTTGTACACTGGATATTTATATGGATATGTATTTGAATACTTACTTAGATTCTTATATGGATATTTACACATATACTTATATAGATTCTTGTATCAACATTTCCTTATTATCTTATATTGATTCTACAGGCCATATATGGGCAATCATGATATTATGAACATTTACTGCATTTTTATATATATGGATTCACTGAGTATTTTTTTTATACTCATCCCCCTTAGTGGTTTATAATTTTCAGGTCTACAGTGAGGCACGAATTCCATTGGCACCTTCTACTCCTGCCTTGGAATTGTACTACTTGAACATGTAATAATCAAGCCCCAAAAGTATATGTAAATATTTGTATAGTATAGAGATTCCATGGTACTGTAAACTAAGGAGTGGCATGTATATATATATGTGTTTGCATCTTTATAGTTTTGCATATAAATTATTCTATGGATATATATATGTTATGCTATGAATGGAAATGATTTGATCTACAGATATATATATATATATATATATATATATATATTAAGTTGATATTGGAGATCCAGAGGGATCATTGATTTGAGTATTGATGATGATATATATTGGAAGTGTTATTTACATGTTTTACAGCTGGGCATGGTCATATTATAAAGGAGATGCTGTCGAATTTTCTGCAGCATTATTAAGCTATTTAAGCTGATTATATGAATTGCATGCCATATAGTACAATTAATTGGGTTCTTCATGGTACTGGTAGCTTAGACAACACCCGTACCCTAGGACTGCCGCGGCTCCTAGGTTTGGTCGTGACAAGTTTTCTTCGTAATTTTAATACTATTCCAGACCCAAATCCAGGTCTCTCAAAAATTACACAACCTGCACGAAAAATTATTTTACACTCCCAATAATTTTCCAACCTTATACCCTCAACCTCACAGTTCAACAGTCATAACATAGCACTTTTAAATCTTTTTCAAAACATGAAAATTTTATTTTTATCATTTACCTCTACCACTGCCTTTATCATTTTATTATCATTGACATTTTCAATCATTATGCATTACACGTTATATTTTGAATGTCACTGTAATATTAATTATTTCACTGTTCATACATCATTATAATACTCAATTATCTAATTATACATAGTACCATGGAGCTCTATGAGTGGACACTTATAACCTTTAGCGAATAATATTCTACCTTACTGTACTTGACATTCCAAGTCGGAGAAGAAATTGACTTGGAATCAACTTTCACTATCTTATTCCTGTAAAAATTATAAATCACAATAGGGTGAGTATAAAAATACTCAGTGAGCATGCATACATCATTACACATGTGATATAAGCATATAATAACAAAAGTGGTCAATGGTAGTCAAGTGTCAATAAATACAATGAAAAATATCAGTATATTCAATTCACATATCAAGGTTGATTAATTTGCACACCAAATGTCTTTGAGAGTTTAGAATAGGTAACAATCAAATTGATGATAAACAATAATCAATGAAAGAATGGCCATCAATGGTAAGCAATAAGGTATAAGTTTGGAATCAATGAACAGGTAAGTAATACTCGTATCATATAGATAAGACAGATAAAGGGCCCTGAAATATGTGGACTATGTGTAATCACACAGTCGATCTCATATCAAGTAAACATAAGACTGATCAGGTCTTACGGCCAGGACAGTTAACCCTTCCCAGCTAAGGTATCACATATAATCAATGTACACATTGTCGACGGTATGTACCCACTACCCAGTCGACAATGGAGCTCTGTCAAATCCATATGTAAATAGGCCAATGGAAATCAATAACAATATCAAGTATTCATTAGGAACATTACGATACAATGTCTTACTTGTCAATATATTATATTAGTCATGTATCGGTTTCTTTTCTTAATGCAAAGGTATCAATTAACAATAAATATCATGGTTAAACATTTGGTGTGCATACTTTTAGGAGCAATTCGGGTATATAATCAATCAAAAACAATAGGCATTTCAATATCAATAACAATCAATGGATTTGGTGATTTTAATTTTAAGAATGATCAAAGGATAATCAACAATAACAAAGTGGCATTTAATCAAGAAGTAAACAAACTCATTGGGTCAACAAATCAAAATATGGTATGCATAATGATGTATACATTACTCACCTCATAGAGCACTTTATATAGCACTTTATTTATTCCTTCCGTTTCCAAGTCCATTTCCTTGGTTCATTGCTCACATACTTATAGTACTCATCACTATCTTTCATTCATTTTTTACTCTAAATATTCAATTAATTTCCATTTAAATACTATTTAATATAAAATTATATTACGTATACTTTTATTAAAGAAAATTCCTCAAATTTCCAAGTTACTAAGATTTTGCCTATAAAGAACCTTACTGGCAGCCTGTGTTTTATTACTCATATATCTCTCTACACTTATCCAATTGCTTCAATTGTTGTTCCTAATTAAACTTAACATATAATATTCCTACATATCCAATATTCACATTAAAATCATTACTACACAATTTATAGTGTTAATTTAAACTTAGGCCTATAACCAGCCCTGCTACCCTGCATTCTACCTGCAATCCTATTCTGGCAGATTCTGTTCTTTTTTCTAATAACTCAATCAATACTTAACCAATTACTGTAATTCATTTTACTATTAAAATAAGACACAATTATAATATATCCAAGTTTCAGAATTTTTGGATCACTGTATAATTCTTAGTGAATTTCCAAAGTTAAATTGTTGCCCTGAATTCTCTATCCAGACATTCCCTGTTTCTATGCCTATAATTAATTCCTTACTCATCCAATTACAAAATCATTTTACATACATTTATATAACACATAAATTATCGTCTTTTATGTTTAACACTTTCTCTAATTCAGACTTTAAGGTCCTTAAATTAATACAATTTTGTAATCTATGTTCTGTTAAATAGTCATTTCTGTCAGTCTACACTTATGACCTAATATCTCATAAACCAAAATTCCAATTGCAAAACCCTTTTAAAAGATTATATATAAGACATAATTTAACACTTTTTATGTTGAACATATTTTCTAATTTTATCTCTATTATTATGTACAATAAAAATATAGTAGCATTTTTCCATAACCCTAATTCCAGGCCAGTCACAGTTTTTACCCAATAACTCTTTCCTCACTTCGAATTTTCCAAATTACTTTTACATAAGTCTAATTTGCACATTTATATACAAATTTTATGTTTTAACTATCCTCAAATTCAATCATTAAGA
>CANXYC010048693.1:0-23596 GCA_948193065.1 Aleurites moluccanus
TTGGCACCTCTTTCTTAAAAGCTTATTGTTTGATCTTCGCGTGGATTACTAGTCAGGCTTTCCTCATCTTGTGGGAAAGATAGTGGTTTGCTACAACCCTTTCTTGGTGATCAAGTGAAGAAAAGGTTTCCAAACACAAAGATAAAGATCTTGATCTTTTAATTAATCTTCAATTTTAATCAACATAGATATCTTGGTTTGGGATTTTTTTTGCTTTTTCGCTGCGCCTAACGGCCTAAATCCCAACAAGTATATCAATATCAGTAACATAAGACTAATCGGGTCTTATTATCAAGACCATAACCCTTCCTAGCTAGGGTACCAATAATACAATGTGTACAAGGTCGACAGTATTTTCCCACTACCCTGTCGAATCGGTAGCTTTGTCATGACATAATAGGTTTAATATCAAGAAACAACATATCAGTAGATACCATTATGCAATAATGGCATCCTCAAGCTCAATAGGCTCAATTTCAATCAATCAATAATATCAATAGAATCGATAGCAAGTCAAGTATCAATAACTCATTAGAATTAATTTAATGAGTATAAAATCAATAAGACATCAATAACAATCAATAAAACGATGACCAAAGGTCCAATGACAAAAAATGGAAACAAACATAATTTGGTCATTTTCGGCCAAAAAGTTGACGCAATTGGTATACCATTGTCGCTGGCAACGGTGGCATTCAAATGGTTGGCCTATGAAATTTTTGACATAAATTTGGTGCAATATCAACATTGCCCAATTATCAATGAATAAGCACATAAAAAGCAATTTATAGGCAATAACCACAACTCAATAATATTCATCAAATGAATCAAATAGGTAATGGAAAAGCAAGTCAAAAGTATGAACAAACTAGGCAAATGGCACAAATTAGGGTTCGGCCATAACTCAATTTCCACAATTGGATTCCAAATTTTATTTTACCAATTAGGGCAAGTAATTTGATGTATAGTAGACTCACCTAATACTCCAAATCACCAAATGCAATGAATTTGCTACCCAATTCCTCAATCCTCGGTTTAGGCCAAAATCGGCGACTTTCTCCGAACGAATTTTCTACAACGAAACGAACGTCAATTAAACATCGATTAATACCCAATTAACTTATTCTAAAACCAATTTATATATCATAATCCATATACTCAAAATCCAAACTCGCAACTTCAATTTAGGGTTAGAAAATTGGGAAAAATTATTTAATGCATCAATTGATGCAATTAAACCATTTACCTAATCTTTTTATCATCAAAACAACCCAATTAAACCATAAAACTAAACAAATAATCAACTTACCAAATTTTTCTAAAATGGCTAAAATTTTCCCTTGATTGTTCTTCAATTTTTCTTGAATTTCTATGGTTGATTTTCGTAGATAAGTGTTTATATGGATTTAGTTTATGATTTGTAACACTTTTCCTTCACAAATCATCAAAGAAAATTAATTGAGAAGAAGAAAGAATAGCTACGGCAAAGGAAGAAGAAAATCAGCCAAAAATTGTTCTAAGTCTTCTTTATATAGTAGGACAAAATAGGTAAATTACACTTTGATCTTCAAATTTTCCAAAATTTACTTTTGATCCTTTTTCGCTTGGTAAATTATTTCGATAATTCCGTTGGTAATTAGAATTCAAAGTGAATGTTTAAACATCATATTTTTATTAATATAATTAATAAAAATAGTTTCAGTGTCATTCTGAAACTCAGACTGTCGAATTTTTACAATTTATCGAAAATACCCTTTTTACTCGTTTTAGCAGTGTTCTTTAATATTTTCTCATATTTCTTTTACTATATTCATGTATGAATATATCTTATCATTAACCCTCAATCCAAATTCAAAAATTCATCCGTCGACCGTACTGCTATTTTTACAGCAGCAATATCAGTACCGACAATTTCTGAATAATTTTCTCGTTTTCACTTTAACTAACTTTCTAAAATTATTATTGGTTATTTTGATGATTTTAAACTATATACTGAGAAATTTATCATGCAAATGAGTTAGTACTTTCTAGGGTATTATAAACATTCACAGTGATGATCCTATGACTTGGGGAGAGTTTAAACAGAGAATGATGGATGAGTTTCTGACAGAGGATTTACGAGAGAGTAACATTATGAAATTTGTGCAGCTATGACAAGGGAACTTATATATTTTAGATTATGCCAGAGAGTTTAGAAGGTTAAGCAAGTATGCCAGGAAGATTGCTCCTACAGAAGAGGATTTGATTAGGCGGTTCAGGAGAGGGTTGCATGCATCTCTGCATAATAATTTATTGGCTATGGAGTTTACTTCTCTCAGTCGTGCTATTGATAAAGCAGTCCAGATGGAGGCTAAATACAAGGAGGAAAGGTTCGATAGGGAGCAGAGGAAGAAAGGAAGAGGAGGAGAGTACTGTAGACCTAGAGAGGGGACATCCCAGACTTTTGCACCTAAACCTCCTCTCAGGCCAGTACAGTCTTTACCACCTCCCAGTTAGAGGCAGGATTTTGGTAGAGGTATTAGTATGAGGCCTCCTATTTCTAGTTACTTCTGAGGCCCTGTTAGACCAGTTCAGATGATTTCAATAGTGCCTACATGTACTTTTTACGGGAGGAGACATTCAGAGGCATGTCATATCAGATCTGGTGTATACCTTAGATGTGGACAGTTTGTGCATTTTTACAAAGATTGCCCTTTGCCCAGAGCTTCACAGCCTTCAGAGGTAGGATCATCCTAGCCATCAGTACAGATGGGTAGAGGGAGTACAGGCAGAGGCAGACCAGCAGGGCAGAGTCCATCAGCAGCTGGTAGGGGCCAGGGGCATGTTTTTATAGTTACCCAGCAGCAGGCCCAGGGATCTCATAAGACAGTAGTAGGTATGATTTCTATGCATAATATAGTGGCTTATATGTTGTTTGATTCGGGTGCAACCCATTCTTTTATATCACCTGTTTTTGCTATGAAATTGAGGATGGGTAGGAAACCTTTATATGTTCCCTTAGAGATAGCCACACCGATGAGGGATAAGATTATTGTAGGATATAAGTATGATATTAGTGATATGAGAATTTGTGATAGATCCTTGCTTGCGGAATTGATTGATTTACTTGTATTGGAGTTTGATGTTATCCTTGATATGGATTGGTTGACTGTTCCAAAGGCATCGATTGATTGTGCAATGAAAAGGATAAAATTTCAACCAGATGGACAGGAAAAGTTTATTTTTCAGAGGGAGGCTAACAACCATATATTAGGGTTAGTCTGCAGTACAAGTAGAGAGGTTGATGAAAAAGAGATGTATTGCATATTTAGCATCAGTAGTTGACATTTCAGGAGTATCTAAAGAGTTAGAGCAGATTCCAGTGGTGAAAGAATTTTCAGATGTATTTCCAGATGATCTTTCAGGACTGCCAATATAGAGGGAGATTGAGTTGGAGATTGAGGTATATCCAGGTACTGATCCTATGTCCATTCCACCATATCGGATGGCACCACCAGAGCTAAAGGAGTTGAAAAAGTAGTTACAGGAATTGTGTAACAAAATTTTTATTCGGCTCAGTAGTTCACCTTGGGGAGCACCAGTGCTATTTGTAAAGAAAAAGGACGGGTCACTGCGGATGTGTATTGAATACCGACAATTGAATAAGGTGACAGTGAAGAATAAGTATCCTTTGCCCAAGATTGATGACTTTTTTGATAAGTTACAAGGGGCTTGTTTCTTCTTCAAGATAGATTTGAGGTCAAGGTACCATCAATTGCCGATCAAAAGTGAGCACATTTCAAAAACAACTTTCAGAACTCGATATGGGTACTATGAGTTTTTAGTGCTACCATTCAAATGCACTAGTAGCATTCATGGATATGATGAATCGAGTGTTTAGACCATTTCTAGATAAATTCATAATTGTCTTTATTGATGACATCTTGGTGTACTTCAGAAGTAGAGAAGAACATGAGAAGCATCTCAGAATCACATTGTAAATATTGCGGGATCATCAATTGTATGCAAAGTTCTCAAAATGTGAGTTCTGATTGATAGAGGTAGTATTTCTGGGGCATGTTGTTAGCAAAGATGGTATAAAGGTGGATCCACAGAAAGTTGAAATAGTTGCTAATTGGCCACGTCCCATTATAGTTACTAAGATACGAAGTTTCCTTGGTATGGCAGGGTATTATCGTCGGTTTGTTAAATACTTTTCCAGAATAGCTGCACCAATGACCAAGTTAACTCGGAAACAGGTGAAGTTTCAGTGGAATAAGGAGTGTGAAAAGAGTTTCCAATCTCTTAAAACCTGTTTAACCACTGCACCAGTGTTAACTCTTCCTTCTGAGGCAAGCAATTTTGCTATATATTATGATGCTTCGAGGATTGGTTTGGGTAGTGTTTTGATGCAGGACAGGAAAGTAATTACTTATGCTTCTCGCCAGTTGAAGAAACATAAGGTGAATTACCTCACACATGATTTAGAAATGGCAGCAGTAATCTTTGCTTTAAATATATGGAGACATTATTTGTATGGGGTGAGATGTGAAATTTATACTGATCATAAGAGTCTAAAATACATCTTGCAGCAAAAAGAATTGAATTTGAGACAAAAGAGATGGGTCAAGTTACTGAAAGATTATGACTGTCAGATTCTGTATCATCCTAGAAAAGCAAATATGGTAGCAGATGCCCTTAGTAGGAAGTCAATAGGAAGCTTATCACTTGGTACAAGAATTATGAAAGTTGATGGCTAAGGGTTTAACTTTGGATTTGGAATCACAGAGGCATGAGACAGTGTTGATAGCACAGTTTCAGTTGAAATCCTTGCTAATAAATGAAATAAAGAGTTCCCAGAATGAAAATCCACAGTATATTAAGATCAAAGATTTGGTTCAAAATGGTAAAGTTCTTGACTTTTTTATTGAGGGAGATGTGTTAAAATGTAAGGGGCGATTGTGTGTTCCTGATGTTAAAGGGTACAAAGAGCAGATTATGAACGAAATTCACTACTGTCCTTACACAGTTCATCCGGGGATAACAAAGATGTATCATTATTTGAATGAATATTACCGGTGGCCAAACATGAAGAGTGATGTTGCAAGGTTTTATCTCCAAGTGTTTGGCCTGTCAGCAGGTGAAATTTGAACATCAGAAACCTTCAGGTTTGCTTCAAAAGATCCAGCTACCAGAGTGAAAATGGGAACAAGTATCGATGGATTTTGTAGTGGGTTTGCCAAGATCACAGAAGGTGTATGATTCAGTATGGGTGATTGTGGATAGATTGACCAAGTCAGCTCACTTCTTAGAGGTGAAGACGACTTATACAACTACACAGTATGCATAGCTTTATATGGATAAAATTGTACAATTGCATGGTGTTCCATCAGTGATTATATCTGATAGAGGTACTCAGTTCACCTCTAGGTTTTGGCAGAAATTCTAGGAGGCATTGGGTACTACATTGCATTTCAGCACAACATTTCATCCTCAGACAGATGAACAGTCAGAGAGAACTATTCAAACATAGGAGTATATATTGAGGTTGTGTGTGTTGGATTTAAAAGGCAGTTGGGATTGCTTCCTACTACTGATAGAGTTTGCCTATAACAATAGCTACCATTCTACCATTGGGATGGCACCATATGAAGCTTTGTATGGCAGAAAATGCAAATCACCTATATGTTGGGTGGAACCAGGTGAAAAGCAATTAGAGAGGCCAGATATGATCAGAGAAACAATGGAGAAAATCTTTATTATACAGGAAAGAATAAAGACTGCTTTCAGCAGACAGAAAAGCTATGCGGATCCAAAAAAAAAAAGAGGTACAGTTTGCAGTGGGTGACCATATATTTCTGAAGATCTCTCCTATGAAAGGAGTGATGAGATTTAGAAAGAAAGGAAAGTTGTCACCAAGGTATATTGGACCCTTTGAAATTTTGGATCGGGTTGGTAATGTCTCATACAGACTAGCACTTCCACCTAATATGGGTCACGTACATCCAGTGTTTCACATTTCTATGCTACGAAAGTATGTTCCAGATCCGTCCCATGTGCTTTAACCCTAAGAAATTGAAATTGATGAAGCATTGTCATTTGAGGAAGTACCAGTATAGATTGTAGATCATCAGACTAGACAGCTTTAGAATAAAAGTATTCCAATGGTTAAAGTATTGTGGCATAGCAGAAGTGTAGAAGAGTGTATTTGGGAGAGTGAGGCTGAGATGAGATTCAAATACCCCCACCTATTTCATGAGTCAGATTTTTATTCCACCTATAACCTTAAAGTAAATTCGATGACGAATTTATTTGTAGGGGTAGAATATAACACCTCAGTTAAAACCTAGAATTTGAACTATAAAGGGGTAACCTTAGGACTTTTGACTTGAATTGAATGTTGTGATTTGCTATGTGTTTATGCATGAATTTGATTGGTATGCATGTTATATGATGTGTTTGTATGAATAGAGGAGGTTTAAAAGCTGTTAGGAAGCAATCGGGTAAAATTGAGTTTTTGGTGAACTAGGGGCAAAATGGTCATTTCACACCCTTTGAGTTTTTATGGAAATTAACATTATATTTGATGATAAAAGAGAATATTAAGACATGAAAATAGAGGTATAATGATCAAATGAATTATTGTTGGAAGATTAAAGCGAGTAGAAAATAATTCTGGGAAAAGTTGATCGGATAGGGATCCAATTCGAACTAGGGGTAGTTTAGTCTTTTTCTTTGAAATATAGACTTATTTGGTGTATGAAAGCCTATGGTATCATTTTAGGCTTACTTCAATCAAACCATTGGAAGAAAAGATTAAGAATTGAATGGTTAATAAGTTAGGTTTCACAATTTTTACCATAAGATCAATACATAGGATTACCAACTTGATATTTAAGGTGATATTTCACACCTCTTCATCTTCCTTAGCAAATTTTCCAACCAAAACTTTCTCTTTCTTCCTTAGAACTTCGGCCACCATTGATGTTCATCAAACCAAGTTGTTTTCTTTCATTTTTTATTCAAACTTGTTAATTCCATCATTCTAAACACAAATATATCCTTAGATTCAAAGAAAAATCAAGAAAAGTTGATAAATCAAAGCTTTGAAGATTTCAAAGAACTATTGGAAAAGTAAGTGATTTTATCATTCTTTTGGTTTAATTATGTTCTGTAGGTATTTTTTGATGTTAATTAGTATCAAATATGTGTTTAGGTTGGAAGAAAACTCAAAAGTTGGAAAGGAAACCCTAACTTGAAAAGGAATGATTCAAAGGTGTTATTTTGATGGAATTTTTGTTCAAATGTGTTATATTTGATGTGTTTGCAATGAATTAGTAGCTATTTGATGGAAATAAATCCATTTGGTTGGTTTTTCATGTTGGCCGAATAGTGAGGTGCTTAAGGAAGAAATTGTGCTTTGGTGTTTAATAGATTTAAAAGCTTGAATGTTATGCATTTGATATGTATTTATGTTATATGAATGATTGGTGTTGAAAAATGAATAAATAGAGTAAATTCCATTTAGGCCGAACCATATTGACTTTATAGGTTCAATGTGTTAGGTTGAAGTAATTAGGAAGGAAGGGTTTGAATATGGTTTAATTGTGTATATAATGCAAATGTATAAGTTTAGATATGGAAATGGTGTTTGATATAAGTACTTCGAAGGTAAACTTAGAATTTGATGTATGTTTGATATGAAATGTTGAACTAAGTGTATATAAGTTCTTAATTTGGCTTAATAGTGATGAATATATGAAATGTAAGTCAAATGTGGTGATAGAAATGTGTTTGATGCATAAAGGATTGGAAAAATGTAAATTGTGTAATGTGAGGTCTATAGTGAATATTGTGTATATTTGATGTCATTTGATGAATAATGTATTTTGTAATGTTTTCATGTCTTACTGAAGTGTTATATTTAGAAATAGGTGAACTGTCGGGTATTCCAGCTGGGAGTGTCGTGCGGCGGGCCGATTAGGGCTTTCGAGTGATATTGGGGGATAAAGTGGACATTTTGTGTAAAAGGTGAGTATATATGTATAATTATACATGATTTGCATCGTATATGCTATAATATGTCATTTGGAATGATAAACCAGCATTTGCTATCTTACAGTACCTACAGTGCATTTTGACCCGTAAATAAGCCCACCGAAATTATCTAAATTGACATAAACTTTGTCTGTCTATAAAAAGAAATCTAAAAAGCCAATTGAGCCCCCACTTGTCCCAATCTTCTAATTTTTCCCTAAACTTTAAAATGGTACCTCATGGTCTACCTAAATCCTTCGATAGCATAGTTAACCAGAAACTACTCAAAAATCCCAAAACGGACCCGTAACGACGAGTGCCAGTTGCAGCAGCGCAATTGGACCCCGCCGACCATTTTTTTTACTTGACCCAAATTTGTTCTATTATTCATTATGGATATATATTACATTGTTCCACAGCTATATGAGATACATTTATGCTATTTATATTATTCTATGGAGACACACCCATATGGTATTATAACAGGGCTACCTCGATGGTGTAGCGGGTAATTCCATCGACCGTGTGTACACTTATATTCATTGGACCCTTGCTAGGAAAGGGTGTCATATTCTCTAGCCGTAAGGATTGATCTCCCTTACGTATACTGGATTATGCACGATTGTGCTATTATAATGTGATTGCACTTTTCACAGGACCCAATCCTATTATACCATATGTGCGTTGACTCGTACACTGGATATTCATATGGATACTTGTTTCACCCTTTATTTGTTATCTTATATTGATTCTATAGGTTATTTGAAAGCAATCATGGTATTATGAACATCTACTGTATTTATATATATATATAGATTCACCGAATATTTTTATACTCACCCTCGTAGTTGTTTATGTTTTTCAGGACTGCGGTGAGATTTGAATTCCATTGGCACCTTCTATCCTCGCCTTGGAATTATGCTACTTATAACATGTAATACTCGGGTCTTAAGAGTATATATAAATATTTATACAGTATTAGAGATTCCATGGTATTGTAACCTAAGGAGTGACATTTATATGTGTGGTAGTATTTCTTTTAGTTTTGCATATATATATATATTGGAGGTTGAAATGGAAATTGATGATAAAGTTATATTGGAAGTGTTTATTACTTGTTTTTCAGCGGGATATAGTCATATTTTAGAGGAGATGCTGTCAAAATTTCTATAGAAATATTAAGCTATATTTGAGCTGATTATATGAATTGCATGCCATATCATACAGATAATTGGGTTTTTCGTGGTACTGGTAGCTTAGGCAACACCCGTATCCTAAGACTATCCCGGCTTCCAGGATGGGTCGTGACACAGACTTATTAACGTCAATCGGAGGTCAAACCACCTTCGAATCGGATGAATCGGACTAAAAGAAGTTCAAAGCGCCACATGGCATCTTGGCGGGAAGGCCAAAGGTCTTTAGAGGCACCGCCAGCAAGCCTTGGCAACAGCCACCAACGCCACTAGGGGTGACGCAAATAGGCTCCAACGAATTTTTTTATTTCCCATATTGTTTTTCGTCCAATCTGACCCCCAACCTTTTCCCTATAAATACAGGCTCCCATACGCTTCAAAATTGACACCAAAATAGTTAGATTGATTTTTCTCTAACTGGTTCTCCCTTCTTCCTCCAAAATCTCTTTAACATAAGCGGTTCACTCCTCTTTGATTTTGAACTGATTTCTTCAATTCTCTTTGAGTTTGAGGAATAAAAGACCATCACTTCAAGTTTAATTTGACTAATTAATTAAAAATTAATTTGGACTTTTGGACTAATTTGATTACCCTAACGAAAAGTGAAACTCTAATCCGGAAGAACTCTAAAACGCCCTCCGCCAAGTTGTGAAGTAATGTATTGTATTTTAAATTCAATCTTTTCAAGTTAATATATTGCATATTGCATCTATTTTCTCCTACATTTCTTTAAATTGGTAAAGCATCAATTAAAGGACCAAAAATGATAAAATAGAAGAGAAAAAATCAGACTTTTCTTAAAATCATACCTAACCCCTTTGCAAAAAGAAATAACTGAATGGATTTTGATTCTCATTCAAAAGGATACGCAGGCAAGCTATTTCACAGCTTTAAATCCAAAAATACCAAAAAATATCTTTTTTCTAAATTATTTTGCATTTAATTTTATCTTATTTTGGGGAATGTGTAGTCAACTTAGAATCCATAAAGGCTAAGGTTAATATCCCCTATTCTTTTTGGGCTTTGATTATAATTTAATTGAATTCTTTTATTTATTACTTACTTTGTGAATGTTGTAAATTGCTTTCCTTTATTTATTCATTTTATAAATGTCATTTTATAATTGCCCATAAAAATACAACTTTTTTATAAATCATAAGTTAAATGAAAAGCCAAATTGGAGTTACTTAAAACTAAAAACCTAGTTTTCAAGCTTAGTTTCGGTTTGAAAGTCTAGTGATTTTATCTTTGAGTTTAATTTGGAGTAAAATTGGGTTTTCCTTTCTTTTCCCTTAAAAATAAAGGTGGTGACTCTACTAAAATTTTCAAAATCAAAGTCAAAAGAATGATTTGCAAATGTAAGTCAAAAAATATCTTTATTGCGTGGAAAATCACCCAAATAAGCATTTTGGTGATTGGACGAGGCCTCACATTATTGATCCATATTGATATAGATACATGATTATAATTATTCCTTGTTCAGATATTAGTATATTTCATAATTCACTGAGTTAAAAGCTCTCTACTTTTCATTATATTTTTCATGTGATAACATAGAAGGTGATAGAGTAAAGATCATAGAGTAAAATTTTTTTATTGTTTTTCCTTCAAAGAAGCTTCTTTAATGTATTTCTTGTAAATTCATGTATTGTAATTTATTATGTTTAATGTTATATAATTGTCTTATTCTTTAGTTGCCCAATAATATAAAGAGATATAAATATAAATTATTGTATTGATGAGTTGCTCAATAATATAAAGAGACATAAATATAAATTATTTTATTATGTATTAAGAGATATTATTGAATTTTTACTTATTTATGGGTAGTGATGGATTAGAGATTGACTTTTAATCTTTAGTGATCAATGGAATGGTATTACATTGGATAATTTTAATTCATTTTATATTGGATTGTACAATTTGTATAAAGATTGTTATTGATGATTCAGGAAGTTCTTTAGATTATATTGGGTTCTATGGGTTTTTTATGGTCTTATATTTATCCATACCCTAAGACCGTCACAATATTAGAGTTGGATTGTGATAAGTTTGGAAATAAGAGAGCCAACAATTCTCCATATTGAGGTTTTGTGTTGTTCCTATTGACTAATTGATATCCTTGGATGATTATGTAATTACTTGACTGTTTGGCGTACTATATGGGCATTATTTTTATCAAAATGAATATATGACTCCAGGATTTTATTTTAAATACATCATATACTGAGTTGAAATGCTTATCCCTATTTTCTTATTTTTTTTAGGTTATAGTTTGAACTTGAAGAATTTAAGTTTTATTGAGTCATTTTTGCCTTTCATCCTCTAGCAATAAAGTTTATTTTATTATACTTATTTACATAATTAATTATGTATTGTTCTGTATTATAAATTTTATAACTTCGCATTATTATTTTCATCAGTTGTATGGATATGTTTAGTATGTTAGGTTTGAAGGATAACTAGATTTTCTTACTTTGAATGATATGGTATTTTGGTAAATAGAAACCTGATGTTAATGATTGAGATGATAACCTTGAGTGGTAATGATTTGATGTTCATGCACAAATTCTACTTAATAGGGTCTTGATAAGTGGATTCGTAATCTTTTATTTGTGATAGTTACAACTATCACATTGTAATTTTATCATTTAGTGATTAGCCATAATAAAGGATTCTAAAAACCTTATATTTTTAGTATTAATCACATACTTTTAGAGTTTGTTTGTGACACCTTTAAAAATAAATTACCTAATAGGCAAAAGAAAATTAGGATTTTATTAAAATTGTTAATGGTTGTTTTAGACTAAAAGTTTTTTTTTTTTTTCACTATGAAACATAATTTAGATGTAAGTGAATACAGGTATGGACAATGCACTGAAATTTGATTCTCCCTTCTAATAAAAAAAAAATTAAAAGTTAAAGAAATTTTTTTTTTTTGGGACAAATAATAGATTTTTATTACTCAATTTTTATTGGTAAAAGATTGTTTTTTTTTTAAAAAAAAAAACTATGTTGTTAGCTTTCGTAAATAATTTTTAAATTAAACTAATTATGTAAACAAAATATTTTTATAAATAAATAAAAAAGTATTTTAAAACTTTAAATTTATAGTTTAGTAAATAGGCTCAACTTTTTGCAATACAAAATAAATTTCATTTTCATTAAGTGTTTGATTTGCAGGAAAATTGAAATTCAATTCCTTGCAAAACTATTTGATTTTCTCTTATATATAAAAATTGCAATGAATATAAAATTTTCATAGTCATATGTAATATAACATGATTAATAAAAAAAAATTGAGGTATCATTTAAAATTTTTATGTTTTGTTTGAAAATTTTCTTAAAAAATTATAATAAAATTAATATAACATCTGAATTTTTAAATTAGTTTTAAAACTATAATTTAGGAATAGTAATATTTTAAGAATATTTAATGATTAAAAAAATGATTTTGGGTTTATAATATTTTATCTAAAGAAATAATTATTTATTTAAAAGTAAAGAAAAATATGTTCATTAAAGATTTGATTTTGAATTTCTAAACTCAAATTTTTGGAGTCATTTTATTATTATAATTTTTTTTTATGAATTTAATTGTTATGTTCTAAAAATGAAATATGACGGTCCTAGAATGCAGGAACTGCCAGAGGTAACCGACACCCGTAGAATTCACTAACATAATCAATTACCATCTTATTATTATCTAATTAATTACTTATTTTGCATTCTGTACTCTGTCATTTTATAACCAGTCATTTTGTATTATGTGGTTATGCTGTCTGTAATCATATACCATTCATGCCATTGTCATAATATACCTCCATATAATATCATATATCCATAAATACAGTATATTTATAACCATTTACACATAACCATAGAGCAATTAGAATACATAACATAGAGTTTAAAATAATTACACTGATCAAAATATACAGTAGGATTCCACTGAGGAAGAGATATTGGAATCTGACTTCTACTCCTGACCTGAAAAATGGTAAACAACTAAGGAATGAGTATATAAATACTCAGTGAATCTAATATGCATCATATAATAAGTAAATGTTAGGTAAACAGTAAAATAACAAATAAATAATCAAAGGTTACTGTGTTGCACACCAAAAATACAGAAGGTAGAAATTTTATCAGAATCAAGGGTTAAGATCAATGAACAAGTTATCAATACATAAATCATGTAGATAAGTCAGATATTGGACCATTAACACATGTAAACATTTATAATCACTTATAATAAACATAAGGCATGCCAAACCTTATGACTAGGACAATTAACTCTTCCCAACTAGGGTTCATAATAAACAATGTGCACATTGCCAACGGTATTTACCCACTACCCCGTCGATAAGGTAGCTATATCAAATCAACATATAATTCAACAATAGGATGAAACAAATCAATTGATATCATTAGGAATCAAGTAACATATCAATAATCAAATAGGTTGCCAATCAAGCAATCGGTTTGGTTAATCAATAACATATAAGCAATAGAAGCTGTTATTCGAATAACAATTAATGTGATTATCAAATGTAGGTTGGATAACAAGGTGGTTATTCAAGGTCATTTGCAGTGGCATAATTAGCTAGCCAATGTCATTGGCAACAATGACATTCAAATGATAGACCTATGGGATTTTCACTTAGGCAATTTATCAAACACTTGGTGTGCAACATTCATTAAGCAATTTAGCATGATTTTGGTACAATATCAACATTGCCCCAATTTCAAATAACAAGTTCACAATATAGGCAATACAATAGGCATTTGGTATCCAATAAACAACGTATAATGGATCAAAATAGCATGTGAAAAACAAAACAAAAATTCGATGGTGAATAGTGGCAAGGCATTTGGCCAAAACAAGATTTTCATGAATGGTTTCTAATGTTCAATCTAAGGTATTAGGTATGTTATATGATGCATATTAAACTCACCTAACACTTCAAATAGCCAAGGAAAATTTTGTTTTCTACTAATTCCTTCAAATGAGGCAAAATGCACAATCTTCCTCTTCTTTGTGTTATACACCAAAACTAACATTAATTTAGCTTCTAATAGCATCAAATTAATATAATTTAACCTAATTAAATATTAAGAATGCTTAACCTAGGGTTTGGTAATAAACAACTTCAATTAGGGTTTGGGAATTTGGGATTTTTCATCCAAATGCATTAATTGATGCAATTGAACACCAAACCCATCTAAATCAACACTTAGAACACTTAATCAACCTAAATAATTAAAGAAATCACCATGTTACCTTGTAGGAGTGAAGTAGCCGAAATCTTACGGTGGAGGTTTCTTGATTTTTTTTGTGATTTTTGGAGAAAAATTGGATGAAAAGGTTGAAATAAGATGGGTTTTAGGTTTTTCTTCAAAATTTTGGCTTGAATTTGGGTGGGATGGAGCAAGGAATGGTTCGATCTTGACAAAGAAAGAAGAAGAATATGTGAAATGGTAGAAAAATTGTCTAAGGCATGCTTATATAGGTGAAAAAATGATAAATTATATTTTCGTCCCCAAAACTTCTATTAATTAGACTTTGACCACAAAACTTTCTATAACTTATTCTGTCAATTATATTCATTTTTAGATTTTGAAATGGTGAGTGAAATAACTTATTTTTATCTGTAATTTACCATCATATAGCTTCTGGAACAATTCTGGACAGTGAATAATGGGTTTCCCAAAATGCCCTTGAAGTTCCATTTATTTACGATTTTGCCACTCTATTGATTTTCCATCATTTTTAATATTTTTCCATACTTTATTCATATAATTAACTATTAGTATTCTCAATCTATCATTAGCCATGCAACTGAGAAAAATATACTTTAATTGATTACTGTATTAATTTCTTAAATTTCTTAAGTACTATCGGTGTTTTCGATCCGATAACTAATGATACTGACTAATAACTATAGCATGCATCTAGGGTATTATATTCTACCCCCTTCAAATAAATTTGTCCTTAAAATACATACCTCAATACTGAAACATGAATGGATATTATATCAATACATACCTCAATGTCGAAATAGGAATGGATACTTTGCCTTCATATCCTGTTCACTCTCCCAGATGCATTACTTCATTGATTGGTTCCGCCATAATACTTTAACCATATGGATCTCCTTATTACATAATTGTTTGACTTGTCAATCCACAATCTCTACTGGTACCTTTTCATATGTCAAGTCTTTGTCTATCCTAATGTCTTGCAATTTCAACACGTGCGATGGATCAGGCACATACTTCCAAAGCATAGAAATGTGAAATATCGGATGCACATGACTCAGATTGGATGGAACAGCCAATCTGTATGCAACATTGCCGATCTTCTTAGGGATCTCAAATGGCCCAACATATTTAGGTGACAGTTTACCTTTCTTCCTAAATCTCACCACACCTTTCATAGGTGAAATTTTAAGGAAAACATGGTCACCTACTGACAAATGCACATCTTTCCTCTTCGGATTGGCATAACTCTTTTGTCTGCTGAAGGTTGTCTTCATCCTTTCTTTAATAATCGACACCTTTTTCATTGTCTCTTTAATTAATTCAAGCCCTTCTAAATGCTTCTCACCTGGTTCTACCCAACAAATTGGAGACCATCATTTCCTACCATATAAAGCTTTATAAGGAGCCATTCCAATTGATGAGTGATAACTATTATTGTAGGAGAACTCAATCTATGGAAAATACTGATCCCAGTTGCCTTTGAAGTCGAGAACACATAACCGTAGCATATCTTCTAATGTTTGTATGGTCCGTTCTAACTGATCGTTTGTTTAAGGATGGAAAGCTGTGCTGAATCAAAGCTGTGTACCCAGTGCTTCCTGGAATTTTTGCCAAAATCTCAATGTGAATTGTGTCCCTTTTTCAGATATAATCACCAGTGGTGCTCTATAAAGACGTACAATCTTATCTACATATAGCTATGCATACTGTGCTGCTGAATAACTAGTCTCCACTTCCAGAAAATGAGTAGATTTCATCAATCGATCCACTATAACCCAAATAGAATGATACCCTCATGAAGTCCTCAGCAAACCAACCATAAAATCTATAGTGACTTGTTCTCATTTTCACTCTGGTAACTCTATCTCCTGGAGCAACCCAGATAGCTTATGGTATTCAAACTTAACCTGTTGACAGGCTAAGTAAGTGGACACAAACTTAGCCACATATCTCTTTATATTAAGCCACCAATAGAACTATTTCAGATCAAGGTACATATTTGTAATTCCATGATGTACACTATAATAAGAATAATGGGCATCTTTTATTATCTGTTCCCGTAGTCCATCAATGTTGGGTACACATAATCGTTTACCACACTTCAACATTTCATCCTTAATTGTAAAGGCTGAAGTTTTGCCATTTTGAACATCTTTCATTAACTTCACAAGATAAGGATCTCTATCCTGAGTTGCCCTAATATCGTTAATCAATGTAGGCTTAACCCGAAATTGAGCTATCAAAGCCTGTTTTCAATCCTGAAATCCCAATTCTAATTCCATGCCCATATCAATTAACTCTTTCATCTCACTGATCAATGGCCTTCTTGAAACTGAAATATGGGTTAGACAACCCATAGACTTCTGGCTCAAAACATCAGGTACAACATTGGCTCTATTTGGATTGTATAGGATTCCACAATTATAATCCTTTAGCAATTCGACACATCTTCTTTGCCGAAGATTCAAATCCTTTTGTTGCAGAATATATTGCAGGCTTTTATGATCCGTATAAATCTCACATTTAGCCCCATATAAATAATGTCTTCAGATCTTTAGTGCAAATATCATTGCAGCCATCTCCAAATCACGTGTCAAATAATTCATCTCATGCTTCTTTAATTGGCGAGAAGAATAAGCAATAAGTCTTTTATTCTGCATAAGCACACAACCCAATCTGACTCTGGAGGCATAACAATACACTGTGAATTTATCTATCTTTGTTGGCAAAGTTAAAACTGGAGTACTTATGAGACAAGACTTCAAAGTCTGGAAACTATTCTCACATTCATATGTCCATTGAAACTTCTTATGTTTCCGAGTCAATCTGGTTAATGGAGCAGCTATCTTCGAGAAATCCTTTATAAACCGTCTATAATATCCAGTCATACCAAAGAAACTGTGGATCTCCGTAATATTGATAGGCCGGGGCCAATTAGCTAAAAAAATTGCATTTTCATATTTTTTTTAAGGGAAAAATATAAAAAGAAGTAGTTTGTGATTTGGGTCATTTTCATTTTGGGGTCTACGAACTTTTTTTTTTTTTTTTTTGACAAAATGATATCTAAGGTTACTACTGTTAATATTTTGAGGTCTGGATGGCTAACATCGTTAGTCCCTATTTATGTGGAGCTGACAGGACGCACATAAACCCCATTTTTATTTTTATTTTAATGTCACGTGGATAATTGAAAATTTAAATGGCAATTTATTTATTTTTTAATTTTAAAATATTATTAATTAATAATTTTAAAAAATAAAATAATGTTTAAATTTTTATTAAAAATTATAAATATTTTACATCAAATTATTTCTTTGATTTACATTAAATGAACCAAAAATAAAAATTAAGAAAAAAAACAGACAAAATCTGCAGTTTTCCTAATTTCATCAAAACCCATCCCATTTCATCACAACCATCTAGATCTTCCTCCCTATTTCATCCCCTTTCCTTCTCTTTCTCAAAATCCAATTGTCACAACCCATTTCCGGATCGCGACGGTCCTAGGATGCAGGATATGCCAATGGCGACCGGCATCCGTAAAACCCAGTATCACATGCACAATCTATAACTATCGATTAATTATTCATTTTTCTTAATTACCAGCCATTCTGCAATTCTTTCTATAACTTAATGCAGTTGGCTGTAATAATCATCATCACATATCATATTATCATTATATACCATAAAATATCATCATATATATACAGATACATGTGCATATCCTAACTAACCTATATATACCCCATGGAGCAACTAGAACATGAATACTAAAATTACAGAATTCAAAATAATTACATAGATGACAAAAGACGGCAGAAATCTACAGAGAGTCTGAACTTGGGATTCTACTACCTACTCAACACCTGAAATGGGTAAACAGAGAAATTGGTGAGTATATAAGATACTCAGTAAATCTATATGCATCACCAATAAATACAATTGGGTAACAGATGGAACAATGATATCATTAGGTCAATATAAACGGTTTACAAAATCAATAACAGATGGTGACAGAATAGTCAATAAGCATATCTTAAGTTCGGTATAATATGAAAAGACAGATAAAGGGCCAGTATAGTATGGACTATATGTAAATATACAGTCTCCAGTAATATCAGTATCAGTAAGCATAAGACTGATCAGGTCTTATGGCCAGGACCATAACCCTTTCCAGCTAGGACATCAGTAGATCAATGTGCACATTGCTGACAGTATGTACCCACTACTCTGTCAGAGCGGCAGCTCTGTCAATCCATATTAGGGTCAATATAAGAATGAAACATATCAATTGACACCATTATGCAACAATGGTATCTTCAATGACAATAAGCTCAATATCATTCAAATCAAGTAGCAGTTGAATCAATGGCATTGCAATATACAATATATAATCAATGACAATTGGTTTGGTAAACAACAAAGGTATAGAACAAAGGTTGGTTATACAAAGAAAAATCGGTAGGCCAATTGGCATGCTAATGTCGCTGGCGACAATGGCATTCAAATGGTAGGTCTATGGAAGAAAATGCAATAGGCCAATAGCAAAATAACTAAGCATTTTGTCAAACACTTTATGAGCAACATTGAATGGGCAAATTGGCTAGGTTTTGGAGTAAGGTTATCAAAGCCCATTCAATCAACAATTAAGCCACATTGTCAACAACACAATAAGCAACAAATATATAATTGGAAACAACATTAAATGGATCAAAATGGCTATGAAATACAAAGGAAAAAAAAAAAGCAAAATCAAGGCAATGAATAGTAAACATGGTTCGGCCAAAATGAGGCTTTTTCATATGGTTTCCAATTTCAATTCTAAAGCATTAGACATGATAAATGATGCATATAGAACTCACCAAATGCTTCCAATAGCTTAGGAAAATTGATTTTCACCAATTTCCTTCAAAGGAGGCAATAAGCACAACTTTGTGTAACTTGATTTTCTACAATAAAACAACCACCAATTAAGCAACCATTAGCCTTCAATTAACATATTCTAAGCTTAATTAATATTAACTAACACTAATTCAAATAGCTAAAGCAAACAACTTACATTAGGGTTTGAATTTTAGGGATTTCTATTCAAATGCATCAATTGATGCAATCTAACTTAAAACCGATCTAATTCAACCTTTAAATCATCTAAATAAACAATAAAATCAAACAAATCAATTGGTTACCTTATATAGAAGTCCCAGCCGAAATGATGAAGCCCAAGATTCTTGATTTCTTTTGTGATTCCAATGAAGAAATGGGTTGGAAATGGAAGAATCAAGAAAAATCTCAAGTTTTCTTAAGGAATTTTGGTTGGAAATTTAAGAAGAAAAGAAGGAAGAAATGGGTGGATGGTTCGGTCACCATGAATGGGAGAAGAAGAAGATGAGCAATTTTTTTCTTAGTGCTGCTTATATATTAAGCAAAAATGAAAAATTATATTTTGGTCCTTAAATATTCAAATATTTATACTTTGACCCTAACTTCTTCTGTAATTTATTCTGACAATTCTGTTGGGATTTAGATTCCAAAGTGGGGATTCAAAAGCCTTATTTTAATTTATACTTATTTATAAAAATAGTTTCAGAATTATACTTATTTATAAAAATAGTTTCAGAGTCATTCTGAAACTCAGACAGACCAATTTCTACTATTCCCCTAAAGTTTCATTTATTTACAGTTTTACCATTGGTTACTTTTTCAGTGTTCCTAAATGTTTTTCACTTCTTTCTTTTTACCAAAATTACACATGCATTTATGTGATCTTTTATCCCCTGATCATAATAAAAAATTCTTCTGTTGCCCGGACAACTAATTTCTCGGCAATGTTCCCGACATCGTCGATTTTCGAAAAAGTATTAAATTTGCTTTCTAACTGTGTCTCTAAAATTATTTTCCATCATTTCAATATTTTTAAACCATATACTAAGAATTGAATCATGCATATAAGTTATGATTTCCTAGGGTATTAAACTAACCGAGACACTCTCCTTGATTAATCAAAAACACCTCCAAAAAAGTACGAAATGAGTTTTTGATCTATGGCAAAGCATATTGGAACTTCTTCGAGGAATTTAACAAGTAAAGTATGCTAAAAAAATTTTATTGTGACATTTGCATGCAATTTCTTGTTTCACAGTTGTCTTTGATCTTGTTTCAAGCTTTTCTGTATTAAATTATTTAATATCTAACATGAGTCTTAGAAAAAAAATATTTTATATTAATTTTTTGGTTTTACTAGATGAACTGATCAAGATATGGCTTTTGCTAATTAGTTAAACTCATTGTGTTTTTCTGGGATTCTTTGGCTGTTGATATCGATTATGAAATTTTCATCTTTATTTTGCAAATCAACAAAGGTTTCTGCACACATTTGAGTGTTTTAAAATCTAAATGGGTTCTTTTTATCATTAATGAGCTTGACCTTGTTGATAATCTGAGATAATCTTTAATAGCATTTGTTCATTGTTATGTTTTAATGAGTTTTATTTTTTTGTGTCATTAATGGCTCTGCCTGTGTTGATAATCTAATGTATAATTTTTAGTGGCATTTGGGTTTTATAGGAATTTGAAATGAAACTTGTGCATACTGTGTTGGAGGTATTGAGAAAGAAGAGATTAGTGTTTGTGGGAGATTCACTCCCTCTTCTGCTTCGATTTTATTTCTTGGTCTGGTTGTTTGGGAAGCGAGAAAGTGAGGAAAAATTTGGATACATGTATAATCTTAAAGCTGGATCCATTAACCCAACACGAGCCATTGATCGAGGACTCATATTTAATGCCAATTTTGAGAACTACATTGAATTTCTTTGTATTTTTCTTGGGGTTGATAATGATTTTGTAAGACGGGCAATAGGAGTTTAGGCCATCTCCAACCCACAACATCAAAATACAATTAATTTTACATCATTTTGCAATTTATATTACATCAAACAGTAATTTCATCTCTAATTATAACTCCATTTCTAACACCATTTTTTACACAAAAAAAAAATATTTTTTTATATTCTTTTTTATCTAATTTATTATAATTTCCTACTATTTTATAATATTTTACTAATTGCCCATAAAAAAATATGTTTTACATATTTATTAAAAAAAATATAATTATTAATTTAGCAAAGTGATAATATAACAACTTAAATTGAATATATAATATAATAATTGCTATTTATAATTTGTACTATTTCAAATTCTTATATTATATGTCCAAATTAATTAGTTTTCTTAAATATGATTTTTTTTTACAAAAATTTAGGTAATTTTAATTTTATTGCTTGTATTTAATTTATATATATATATATATATATATTATTGAAAATTACAATTTAAATATAATGGGGCTTTTTTATAAATTAAAATTTTTAAAATTAATTGTTTGTATAAATTAAAAACTAAATAACAAAAGTCAAAAAAATAATGAGTTTGTTTGTAAAATTTTAATTTTAATTATAAGTTTTTTATACATAAAAATTAAATAAAAAAGGAAAAAAAAGGAAATGACGTTGATAAATAGTAGAATACTATTTTGCAGTGATAAAATAGAATATGATTAGAGTAATCATTTCATTACAAAATGGTGTAAAACGTCACTTTGTAGTGATATTGGAGATGACCTTAGTGCCCAATACAAGAGGACGACATAGTGTTCTTATTTTTTATTTTTTATTTAATTTTTAATTTTTTTATTAATTTGATGTAAATTAGAGAATTTGACTAATAGGCATATGGTTGAAACAAGTTATGAAACAATTTTCTTATTTTTAAAAATATTTATAATTAGTTTGTTCTTTCGTTTTTTTGTAAAATGATATATATTTTGTTCTTTCGTTTTTTTGTAAAATGATATATATTTGTTCTTTCGTTTTTTTTGTTTACTTTTGTTTTTTATTAATTTGATGTAAATTAGAGGATTTAACAATTATATATATATTTTTAAAAATATTTTAATTTTTAATAAAAATTAAAATTTTTTTAGTAAAAATTTATTTTCTTTTTTAAAATATTAAAATCAGAATAAAATTTTTAAAATTGAAATTAATATTAATTTTAATTAAAATTATTAATTAGTAATATTTTATTATTAAAAATAAATAAATTACCATATAGATTTTCAATTATCCACATAACATTAAAATCAAAATAAAAAATTTAATAAATAGAATCCATATGAATCTGTAACACCTTAACCAAAACCTTATAGGAACCCTTAAAGAGGGACTTAGGGGGGAATTTTTGTTTTCTTTATAACATGATGTTATTGTGTATTTATGCATGAAAAAGATATATATGCATGTTATATGACTTGATTTTAGGCATAGAAGTGATTTAAAGGCTGTTAGGATAAAATCGAAAAATTTTGAAATTTTTGTGAACTGGGGGCAAAATGGTCATTTTACAGCCCCTTCGGATTTTAATAGATTTAACACCATATTTGAAGAAGGAAAAGAATAAAAGTGAATTTAAATGACATTATTTAGTTTATTTGAATAATACACGGAAAAATAAATCCGGTTGAAAACAGTTCCTGATAAGATGCTCAATTGAGGTGCTTGAGGAACTTGAGGTGCTTCCGGTTGCACTAAGGGCATTTTGTTCTTTTCCTTCATAATATGGGATTATAGGATGTGTGCAACCTTATGGTATTAGTTTAGACTTGATTAAATCCAACCATTGGATCAAATGATGAAAAAATGGACGGTTAGATCAATAGGTTGCAAATTTGCTATCATAAGCTTGATATATTGGATTTTTGCCATAAGTTTCTGATTTGGTGTGGCAAATGCATGTGTTAGCTATCTTTGTTGACTTTGGATGGACAAATAGCATTAAAGTAAGCAAAATGGATGGTTGGATGGCTAGGTTTCACAAAAGTTACCATGAAACTTTAACCATTGGATCATTTTTTTGATATTTCATTAGATTTTTACCACCACTTCACATCTTCATCTTTGTATTCAGCCAAAAGATGCAGGAACTCCATTGTTAAAGCTTGAAAGTTTCGGCCACCATCCACCTAAGCCATTTCTTATAGTTTTCTTACCATTTTTGATAGAATTAGATAGTATTCATCATTCTAAACACATTTCCAACCATTAAATCAAAGGAAAAACTCATTTGGA
>CANXYC010048713.1:0-12868 GCA_948193065.1 Aleurites moluccanus
TCAAACTTACCCGATTGGGTCCTAACTGACTTCAAATCAACTCTAGGCCTAAAAATTAGGTCATATAACATGCATATACATATATTCCATGCATTCACACATAATATTAACACATCAATAAGAAAGGAAAAAATTAATTCCCTAAAGGTCCCTATTAGGGTTTAGGCTAAGGTGTTACATATTCTATATATGTTATTCATTCTGATTGTTCACATCTTATTGAGTTGAAGGCTCACCACTCTTTTTGTGGCTTTCAGGTTCTAGCTTAGCTCGAGAGAGAGTTAATCCTGGAGACAAAGCTTCTTAATTTCCTTCTCCACAAGAAGACTTTTTTATGTAATATTTTTGGATAATAGTTGAATTATATATATGTATTCATGTCTATGAGAAGTATACTCTTAGAAGCTCCATAGATATGTGTGAGGTTGCTTATTCTTTTGTTGCCATGGATGGCATTATAGACTTTTCCTGGTTCCATATTGATGTTAGAATTATCTTTTGATTGGTAAGGAACAAGAGGAAATGTCATATTAGGTTGATGAGATATATATAAGATATGGATGTTTGGCATGATGCTAGTATGTGTTGTATGTTTGATCCAGGTTAGGTAAGGGTTTTACGGGTGTACAGTGGCCTTTTGCCTACCCTTGCCCTAGGACTATCTCATCGGTGGTTTTGGGGTGTGACAGTTAAATCACATTAGAACCAATATAGGTATAGAACAAGTCATTAGGTACCAATAAACAATAATGGTCTCATTAAGTATCAATAACTTATATATCAATCAAATGAGACTGCAATTAAGTAGTGAATAAATAATAGAAGGTACTATAAATAATGGAAATAAGAATAACATTTAACATAAGAATGAATGATAGGTTGAACATCAATGGTCATTTGGTTGGTAAAATTGGCATGCCAATGTCGCTGGCGACAATGGCATTCAAATGGTAGGCCTATGGCAAAATGAACTAGGCATTTCAACAAACACTTGATGTGCAACATTGAACAAGCCATTAGGTTAGGTTTTGGTTCAATATTGACATTGCCCAAATAATTGACAACAAGCTCACAATCAAGGCTACACAATAGGCATTAAATATTCAACAATTAACATCATTCAATGGATCAAATAAGCTTGTAAACTCAAAGGAAAAATAAAGCAAAATTCCATGGATGAATAGTGCTGATGGTTCGGCCAAAATGAGGGAAAAGGAGAAGGTTTCCAATCAACAAATCAATACTATATACATGATAAATGATGCATATTAACTCACCTCACACTTCAAATAAGCTAGGAAAATTGATTTGCCACCAATTTCTTCAAAAAAGGCAAAATTGGCAATCTTCCAAATACTTGTGCTCTACACCAAATTAACCATAAATAATCCATCCATTAGCCTCCAATTAACATAATCTAAGCTTAATAACATTAACGAATACTAATTCAAAGATTCAACTCATACAACTTCAATCTAGGGTTTCAAATTGGGGAAAACTCACCAAATGCATCAATTGATGTAATTAAATACTAAACCCATTCTATTTAACATCTTATACACCTAAATCAACCAATAAACTGAAGAAATCAACTTGTTACCTCAAATTGATGGACCACCGAAAATATTCAATGTGTTGGTTCTTGAAATTCTTTGATTTCCCAAGTAAAAGGTTGGAAATCAAGGAATCAAATGTTGGATTTAAGTTTTCTTTTGAATTTTTGCTTGAAAATGGAGGAAGAAGGTGATTGGGAGTCTCGGCTAAGATGAAGAAAGGAAGAAGAATGGCCAAAAATCTTCTAAAGCATACTTATATAGTAAGTAAGATTGGCAAATTATATTTTGGTCTTTAAACTTTTCAATAATTGGACTTTGACCCCATCTTCATCTGTAATTTATTCTGTTAATTCTGTTAAGAATTGGATTTCAAAATGGGAATTGAAATGACTTCTTTTTATCTATAGTTTATTATAAAAATAGTTTCAAAGAAATTCTAAAACTCAGACAGTTGGTTTCCCACTATACCTCTAAAGTTCAACTTATTTATGATTTTGCCATTACTCAAATTTTCAGTATTTCAAAACATTTTTCAACTTTTCCTTTTTACTAAAATTTCACATATATTATATGATTCTTTACCCCTATTCTGAATCAGAAATTCATCTGTCAACCAGACTGCTATTTCCCAGGCAGTGTAATTAACACCGATATTTTTCGGGACAGTATCATAATTGCATTATAACTGAGATTTAAAAATTATTCTTAGTTATTTCGGTATTCCTAGACCAATAAATGGTTATGTTATTTTTCAATTATGGTAGTTTTCTAGGGTATTACATTCTACCCCTCTTTAAATAAATTCGTCCTTGAATTTAAAATAAATACGTACCTCAATGTTGGAACATGAATGGTTATTTGGCCTTTATATCCTGCTCGCTCTCCCAGGTACACTTCACCATCGACTGATTCCTCCAAAGCACTTTGACCATCGGTATCTCCTTATTCCATAAATTTCTGACCTATCGATCCATAATCTCTATTGGTAACTCCTCATATGAAAACTCTTCATTAACACCAACATCTTGTACCTCCAATACATGTGATGGATCACGTATATACTTCCGTAGCATCGAAATATGAAACACCAGATCAATGTGGCTCAAATTAGGTGGAAGAGCCAACCTGTAAGCAACATTGCTGATCTTCTCAAAAATCTCAAATGGCCCAATATATCTTGGTGAAAGCTTCCCTTTCTTGCCAAATCTCATCACACCTTTCATAAGTGAAATTTTAAGAAAAACATGATCACCAACTGCAAAGTGTATATCTTTTCGCTTCGGGTATGCATAACTCTTCTATCTGCTAAAAGTGATCTTCATCCGTTCTTTAATGATAGGCACCTTTTCCATTGTCTCCTTTATCAACTCTGGGCCTTCCATCTGTTTCTCACCCGGTTCCACACAACATACCGAAGATCGGCATTTCCTACCATACAGTGTCTCATATGGAGCCATACCAATCGATGAATGGTAACTATTATTATAGGAGAATTCAATCAATGGCAGATACTGATCCCAGTTACCTTTGAAATTCAAAACACATAACCGCAACATATCCTCCAATGTATGGATAGTCCTTTCTGATTATCCATCAGTCTGTGGATGGAAAGCTGTACTAAATCGTAACTGAGTACATATAGTCTTCTGAAACTTCTGCCAAAACTGAGAAGTAAACTGTGTACCCCTATCCGATATAATCATCAGTGGCACTCCATGAAGCCGTACAATCTTATCCATATATAATTGTGCATATTGAGCTACTGTATAATTGGTTTTAACCTCAAGGAAATGAGCAGACTTTGTCAATCTATCCATAATAACCCATATAGGGTCATAACGCCGTGTGGTCCTCGGTAAACCAACCACGAAATCCATAGTAGTCTGCTCCCATTTCCACTATGGCAACTCTATCTCCTGAAGCAACTTAGACGGCTTCTGATGCTCAAACTTAACCTGCTGACAGGCTAAGCAAGTAAAAACAAATCGACCTACGTCCCTCTTCATATTAGGCCACCAATAAACATCCTTCAGATCATGGCACATCTTTGTAATTCCAGGATGTACACTATATGAAGAATAACGAGCCTCTCTGATAATATGATCTCGTAGCCCATCAGTGTCAGGTACACATAACTGTTTCCCACACTTTAGTACATCATCCTTTATTGTAAACTCTGACGCCTTGCCATTCTGAACATCTCCCTTTAACTTTAGTAGATATGGATCCCTATCCTGTGCCACCTTAATATCATCAATCAACAGTTGTTGTCATGACCCGATTTTGGATCGCAATGGTCCTAGGATGCAGGATATGCCAAAGAAGACCGACACCCGTAGAGCCCAGTATCATATGCAAATATCTATAACCATCAAATAATTAATTAATTTACTTAGTTACTATTCATTCTGCAATTCTGTAAACTGTTTGTAACTTTAATGCTATTGGCTGTAACATCCATTATCATATATCATATCAATACTAATATACCATAAAATATTATACAAACATGTTCATAGCCTAACTAACCCATACATAACCTATGGAGTAGCTAGATTATGAACATCAAAATACTGTATTTAATATAATTACATTGCTATCAAAAGACTGCAGAAATCCACAGTGTCTGATATTGGGATTCTGCTATCTACTCTGCACCTGAAATGGGTAAACAATGAAAAGAGTGAGTGTATAAGATACTCAGTGAATCTAATATGCATCTCCAATGAATGTAGTTTGGATCAATAATAAATGGTAACGAAGGAAGCAATGATGACATTTTATCGATATAATCAGATTACAGAATCAATATCAGGGAATGACAGGTAGGTCAATAATCATATCAAAAGAATGGTATCATATGGTAAGACAGATATAGGGCCAGAACACATATAGACTATATGTAAACATACAACCAATCTCATCTCAATAAACATAAGACTGATCAGGTCTTATGGCTAGGACCAATAACCCTTCCCAGCTAGGGTCTCAATAAATAATGTGCACATTGTCGACAGTATGTACCCACTACCTTGTCAGATCGACAACTCTGTCAAACCACATTAGGGTCAATACAAGTGTGAAACATATCATTAGATACCATTATGCAACAATGGTATCACCAATAACAATTATCTCAATATCAATCATTTCAAGTAACAATTTAATCAACGGAATAGCGATAAGCAATAGATAAGCAATGGTAATTAGTTTGGTAAACAACTAAGGTATGGAGCAAAGATTGGTTATACATAGGTAATTGGTAGGCACAATTGGCATGTCAATGTCACTGGCGATAATGAAATTCAAATTGGTAGGCCTATGGATGAAGGAATGATTGGCCAATGACAATATAACTAGGCATTTCATCAAACACATGGTGGGCAAGGTTGGACAAGCCATTAGGTTTGGTTTTGGTGTAAAGTTGGCATTGCCCAATTATCTAACAACAAGGCCATAATCAAGGTTTCACAATAGGCAACAAATATACAATATTAAATAGCATTTAAAGGATCAAATTGACTAAGGAATACAAAGGAAAAATCAAACAAAAACATAGGCATGAATAGTGCTAGATGGTTCGGCCAAAACACCACTTTCACATATGGTTTCCAATTCAAATTTCAATACTTAGGACATGATAAATGATGCATATTAAACTTACCTAGCACTCCAAATTGCTTAGGAAAATTGATTTTCCACCAAATGCTTCAAAGGAGGCAAAAATACAACTATGACAATCTTGATTTTCTATAACAAATCAACCACAAATAATTCATCCATTAGCCTCCAATTAACATATTCTAAGCTTAAATAACATAAACTAACACTAAATCATCAACCCAAATCAAACAACTTCACTTTAGGGTTTGGAATGAGGGAAAAGGGTTCAATTGCATCAATTGATGCATCAAACACCATACCCATCTAATTCAATTTCTAAATCATCTAAATAAATCATAAAACTAAACAAACTAATTTATTACCTCAAATGGAGCTCTCCACCAAAATCTTCCTTCCAAAATCCCTTGAATTTCTTTATGATTTCAAGTGATAAATTGGTTGGAAATGGAAGAACAAAGCTTAATCTTAAGTTTTCTTTGCTTTTTCTTAAAGAAATTTGCTATAGAAATGGAGAAAGAAAGGAGAATATGGTTCGGACACTCAAAACAAGAAGAAGATGATGGCCAAAAATGCTATGGCATTTCTTAAATATTAAGTTAATAATGGCAAATTTCATTTTGGTCTTTAAACATTCAAGTATTCATACTTTGACCCCAACTTCTTCTGTATTTTATTATGACAATTCTGTTGAGAATTAGATTTCAAAGTGGGAATCAAAAGGCTTATTTTTATTTATACTTATTTATAAAATAGTTTCAGAGCCATTCTGATACTCAGACAGACCACTTTCCTCTATACCCCTCAAAGTTCTATTTATTTACGATTTTGCCATTACTTGCTTTTTCAGTGTTCCTAAACATTTTTCACCTCTTTCTTTTTACCATAATTACACAAGCATTAATATGATCCTTTACCCCTGGTCTGAATAAAAAATTTATCTGTTGACCAAACTGCTATTTTCTTGGCAGTGTTTCTGACACTGACAATTTTCGGAAAAACATTTCATTTGCTTTCTAACTATGTCTCTAAAATTATTCCCAATTATTTCAATACTTTCAAACCACAAAATGAGAATTAGATCATGCATATAAGATAGACCTTTCTAGGGTATTATAGTGGCTTAATCCGAAATTGAGCTATCAGAGCCTGGTTACGATCCTGGGATCCCAAATCCAACTCTATACCTATATCAGCTAACTCATTCATCTCACGGATCAATGGTCTTTTGAAAACTAAGATGTGAGCTAGACTACCCATAGACTTCTGGCTCAGTGCATTCGTTACTACATTAGCCTTACCCGGATGGTAAAGGATCTCACAATCATAATCCTTGAGCAATTCAACCGATCTGAGCTACCAGAGGTTCAAATCCTTCTGTTGAAGTATTTACTGCAAACTCTTATGATAAATATATATCTCACATTTAGACCCATACAGATAATGTCTCCAGATCTTCGGTGCAAATACTAATGCTACCATCTCCAAATCATGTGTCGGATTGTCACGACCCACTTTTGGGCTGCGACGGTCCTAGGGCACTAGTAGACTTAAGGTCACCAGAAACCCATAGAACCCATGAAAAATCCATTTGTTAATCATTCAATCAATTTTAATTCATTAATCAATACTTAAATTCCCTTTATTACTTATAAATTTTACAAAAATTTTCCAGAATTTCCTTTGTAATTTTAATGCTATTCCAGACCCAAAATCGGGTCTTTCAAAAATTACACAGCCTGCACTAAAATTTATTTTTGCACTCCCAATAATTTTCCTTCCTTATACCCTCAACTTCACAGTTCAACAGTCATACATAGTACTTCTAAATCTTTTTCAAAACATGAAATTTTCATTTTATCATTTACCTCTGTCACTATCTTTATCACTTTATTATCATTGACATTTTCAATCATTATGCATTACACATTACATTTTGAATGTCACTGTAACATTAAATATTTCATTGTTCATACATCATTATAATACTCAATCATCTAATTATACACAGTACCATGGAGCTCTAAGAATTATCACTAATGACCTTTAACAAATATAATTTTTTCCTTGAAGTACTTAACATCCCAAGTAGGAAAAGAAATTGACTTGGAAATCAGCTTCCTCTGACACATCCCTATTAAATTGTAAACAACTATTTAGTGAGTATAAAATACTCAGTAAGCATGCATACATCATTAAATATAAGACATAAGTATATGATAATAAAAATATCAATGGTAAGCAATAAGATATAAGTTTGGAATCAATGAATAGGTAAACAATACTCGTATCATGTAGATAAGACAAATAAAGGGCCATGAAACACATAGACTATATGTAATCACACAGTCAATCTCATATCATGTACATAAGGTTGATCGGGACCTATGGCTAGGACAGTTAACCCTTCCTAGCTAGGGTATCACATGTAATCAATGTGCACATTGCCGACGGTATGTATCTATTACCCCGTCGGTAAGGCAGCTCTGTCAAATCTATATGTAAATAGGCCAATGAAAATCAATAACAATATCTAGTAATCATTAGGAACATTATGGTACAATGGCTTTTGATCGATACGCATGGATTTACTTGTCAATCAGTACACAAAAGGCATTTCAATATCATTATCAATCAATGAATATGAATAAATTTAAATCTTTAGGAAGATCAAAGAATGATCAATGATAACAAGTGGCATTTAATCAAGAAAGAAACATTCTCATTGGTCAACAAATCAAAACATGGGTAAGAATAATGATATATACATTACTCACCTTAGCTTATAACTTGAACATTTCCCTTTTCCTTTATCCTTGATTCTTTGCCTTATCTCTTTTGGTACCCATCACATATCTTATTCATTCTTGACTCTACATATCCAATTAATTTCCAATTAGATACTATTTAACATAAACTTACATTACTTATATTTATATTAAAGAAAATTCCTCAAATTTCCAAGTTACTAAGGTTTTTCTGTGCAAAATTCTTTTCTGATAGCATGTGTTCCATTACTCATATCTCTCTCTACAATTATCCAATTGCTTTAATTATTATTCCTAATTAAAATTAACATATAGGGTTCTAACATATCCAAATTTCACATTAAAATCATTACTACACAATTTATAGTGTTAATTTAAACTTAGGCCTATAACTAGCCCTGCTACCCTGCATTCTGCCTGCAATTCTATTCTAGCAGATTATGTTCCTTTCCTAATAACTCAATCAATACTTAACCAAATACTTAAATTCCTCTTCCTATTGAAAATAGACACATAAAAGTATAACATATTCAAATTTTAGAATTTTTGGATCACTGTATAATTATTAATAAATTTTCAAATTTAAACTTTTTCCCTAAAATTTCTATCCAGACATACCCTATTTCCATGCCTATAATTAATTCCGTACTCATCCAATTATAAAACCAGTTTACATTAACTTATATAACACATAAATGATCATATTTAATGTTTAACACTTTCTCTAATTCAGAGTTTAAGGTCCTCATATCTATAGAACCCTGTAACCTATGTTCTGTTAAACAGTTATTCCGGGCAATTTATACTTATGACCTAATATCTCATAAACTACAATTACAATTGCAAAATTTTTTACATAATTATATATAAGACATAAAGGAACAATTTTAGTGTTGAATATTTTTTCTAATTCTGTCTCTATCAGTCTGTACAATAAAAATACAGTAGCATTTTCTAGAAAACCTAATTCCAGTCCAGTCACCGTTTTTACTGAATAACTCTTTCCTCACTTCGAATTTCACAAATTCCTTTTATATAAGTCTAATTAACATACTTATATATAAATTTAATGTTTTAACCATCTTCAAATTTAATCATTAAAATTTTAGAATAATAGCCACAACTTACTGTCATCAAACAGATTCCAGAAACTGTCTAAATCCTAACTCATTTTTTACATTTTAGCTTAATTATCTCAATTATTTGCCAAATCAAACCTTAGAAATCTTAATAAAATCAAATAACTAAGTTTAGGAGGCTTTACCTTAAACTTGAATCATGGAATTTCTTCTCTTTTTTGTTCCACCAAAATAGCTTACATAATCTCCATCAATTTCCTCTTCTTCCTCTTTTTTCTCTCATCTCTTCCTATCAAATTTTGGTTGATTTCCTTTGGAAAGGAATAGAAAATATTTTGGTGCTCTATTCTATTTGGGGTTTGGCCACTCCCTCTCCTTAATAGCCATTATTTTTTTTCCATACACCAAAACCAACTTGAATTTAATGAAGAAAACGGAAAAGTCTAGATTTTGCCACATGTTTAATTCCTATTGGTATAAAAGAAAAAAATCACTTAATAATAAAAAAAATCAATTTTTGAATCATCATGGCTAGCCACCCCTTTTTGATTTCTCTAGAATTTTGGTTTGATTCAATTAGTGGGTCCCACATCTTTGTTTAATTGTACTTTTAGCCTAAAATTTACCTTATTTGCATTTTTGACCCCAAAACTTTCTGTAATTTATTCTGTCTATTCTGTTTAGATTCAACCTCAAGTGTGGGAAGTGAAATACCTTATTTTAAGTTGTTCTATCCTTTAAAAATAGTTATGCGTCATTTCTAGTTCCCAGACAGTGGATTTCCAAAATTGCCCTCAAAGTTGCCTTTATTTACAATTTTGCCATTACTCTTATTTTCAATATTCCAAAATATTTTTCAACTCTTTATTTTAACCATAATTTCACATAAAATTAACTTATTTAATTCCCCCCAGGTTTGGGTCAAAAATTCTTAAATTTGTCGGACTGCTATTTTTCTGGCAGTATTTTCGACACCGACAATTTCAGAAAAATTTTGCATTTGTTTTCTAACTGTGTCTCTAAAATCATTTCCCATCATTTCAATGCTTTTAAACCATAAACTGAGAATCAATTCATGCATACAAAATGGGGCTTCCTAGGGTATTACACGAATAGTTCATCTCATGCTTCTTTAACTATCGAGAAGCATAAGCAATCACTCTTCTATTCTGCATCAGAACACATCCCAATCCAACTATGGAAGCATCACAATACAATGTGAATTTATCATCCTCTAATGGCAATGCTAACACTGGAGCACTCATGAGACAAGAATTTAAGGTCTGAAAACTGCTCTCACATTCATCTGTCCACTAATACCTCTCCTATTTCCAAGTCAACTTAGTCAACGAACCAACAATCTTAGTGTCACGACCCGATCCCGGGTAGCGACTGTCCTAAGGTGCGGGAGATGCCGAGGCGACCGATACCCGTAGAACCCATCAATCACTACAATAAAATCACAATATCGCAGTAGAAATCATCTATTATCAATTACACATCAGTCTAAAATCATACATTCACATATATACTATTCATTCTGTAACTCTGTCAATCATTCTATAACTTCCATAATCTTATATATTTATACTTCAAAATGTCTCAAACACTTACACAAACAATCTGTCTATACCATTATACAATACCCATAGAGCGTTTAATATTCATATATAAAGATACAATGTTTAAATTAATTACACCGTCTTTAACAGACTGCAGAATTCCTTGGAGAAATAAGAACCAAGAATCTACCTCCTACTCTGCACCTGAGAGGGTAAATAATGAGAGGGTGAGTATATATGATATTCAATGAATCTAATATGCATCGACCAATATAATGGATAATGGAATATCAATAAATAATAGGCAAATGACATAAATGAATCAATTTGCTCAGGAATATCTGTAATACAGAATCAAGTACAAAATATGACTGTAAGTAAACAATCATATCAATGAAGTACATATCACATGGACAAGATGGAAATGACAGATATAGAGCCATGAAACGCATAGAAATGTGTCAAGCACAAATCACTATCTATGTATATATAAATAAACATAAGATGAATCAGGTCTTATGACTAGGACATCCCTTCCTAGTACAGGGTATCAAACAATACATTGTGCACAAAGCTGACATCATGAACTTACTACCCTATCGAAACGGTAGCTCTATCAAATCACCTTGTAATCAATAGAATCAATAAACAGATCAATAGATACCATTTCAAAACAATGGCATCGGCAAGTATCGATAACTCATCAGTAATCAATTGAATGAGCATAAAGTCAATAAGACATCAATAATAATCGATAAAACAATGACCAAAGGTCTAGCAACCAATAATGGGAACAAACATAAATTGATCATTTACGACCAAAAGTTGATGCAATTGACATGCCATTGTAGCTGGCGACAGTGGCATTCAAATGTTTGGCCTATGGATTTTTCAGCATGATTTTGGTGCAACACTGACATTGCCCCAATTATCAACTATCATGACCCGGTTTCCCGAGTCACGACGGTCCTAGGGCACGGGAGATGCCATTGGTGACCGGCACCCATAGAACCCAGTATCACTCGCATCATCTATAGACTTCAATATAAAATTCATATTAATTAATTACCAATCATTCTGTTAACCTGTCATGCATTTTGTTATGCATTCTGTATTTGGCTGCAATCATCAATCATCATAATATCATATCATGCATCATCATATAATATCATCAATATAATAAGTATCTCATCATATACATGTTCATTTCCTAGCTAACCAGTACATACCCATGGAGCAGCTAGATAATGAACACCAAAATAAATGTTATACAAAATAGAATATATATATATATATATATATATATATATATATATATATATATATATATATATATATATATACATCTGAAAATCTATAGCAGAATCCTTAGAGAAACAGAAGACTAGATTCTGCAATCCTACTCCTCTCCTGAAATGGCTAAACAAATAAAGAATGAGTATATATGATACTCAGTGAATTTATCGTAATAAATAATAGGTATCATATAACAAAGGTATCGGTAAAGTCAAGAAATATCATATAGGCTTGGTTACATATGGCAAGACAGATAATGAGATGGATTGTATGAAAAGAAATCATACAATCTCCAGTCAATCAATATCACTAGACCTTATAGGTCACCAATATCATATAAGCATAAGGCTGATTAGGCCCTATGGCCAAAACCATAACCCCTCCTAGCTAGGGTTCAATGCTATAATGTGCACAAGGCTGACAACATTTTCTCCACTACCTTGTCGAATCGGTAGTTTCGCCAAAACCATATCAGGGTCAATAACGAGGGATACCATAAGCAACAATGGCATCCTGATAACAGTTAATCAAATAACAATCAGTTCGGTATCAATCAATACAGTATCCAATATGCTTATTGGCAATGTCATATACAATGTACAATCAATAATAGTAAGTATGGAAATAAAGAAAGATAAGAAACAAAAGTTAGTTCGGTGGCCGAAAATGGTAGGTCAATTGGCATACCGATGTCGCTGGCGACAATGGCATTCAATTGGTAGGCCTATGGCATGCAAACCAATAGGCCAATGGCAAATGAGCTAGGCATCAAGAAGTACAATTAAACAATCATCAAATTGGTAAGGAAAAACATGGCAAAAACCAAAGAATTCCAAAGGTAATATAAGGCATACATGGTTCGGTCATTTAGGTTTTTTCACAAGTGAGGTCCAATAATCAATTCAAGTATTTCAGCATGTCAAATGATGCATGTAGAACTCACCTAATGCTTCTAGTCACCTTTTACATAAGCCAATTTTACCAAA
>CANXYC010048760.1:0-29522 GCA_948193065.1 Aleurites moluccanus
TTATTGGTGGCCTAGTTTGAAGAAAGATGTGGTGAAGACAGTTTCTTCTTGTTTAGCCTATCAGCAGGTGAAGATAGAACATCAGAGGCCATCAGGAATACTTCAAGAGATTCAGTTTCCAGAATGGAAATGGGAGCATATTACTATGGATTTTGTTGTAGGGTTGCCTTTGACTCAGCGTGGGTACGACTCAATTTGGGTAATCGTGGATCGGTTAACTAAATCAGCTCACTTTTTAGAGGTGAAGACCACATATTCAGCGGCACAGTATGCTCAGATATATATAGATAAGATTGTGAGATTGCATGGAATTCCAGTGTCCATTATCTCTAATAGAGGTTCCCAGTTCACATCTCGGTTTTGGTAGAAATTTCAGGAGGCATTGGGTACTCGACTTCACTTTAGTACAGCTTTTCATCATCAGACAGACAATCAGTCAGAGTGGACTATTCAGACACTTGAGGATATGTTGAGACTTTGTGTATTTGATTTTAAGGGCAGCTGGGATCGATACTTGTTGTTGATAGAATTCTCATACAACAATAGTTATCACTCTTCCATTGGGATGGCACCATATGAGGCACTTTATGGTAGGAAGTGCAGGACTCCAGTGTGTTGGTTTGAGCCAGGGGAGGAACAGATAGAGGGGCCGGAATTAATCAAAGAAATGGTTGAGAAGGTTCCCATCATCAGAGATCGGATTAAGACTACTTTCAGTTGACAGAAGAGCTATGCAGACCCGAAGCGTAAGGACGTTCAGTTTTTGGTGGGTGACATGGTATTTCTTAAGGTCTCCCCGATGAAAGGGGTAATGAGATTTGGGAGGAAAGGGAAGTTATCTCCGAGATACATTGGACCGTTCGAGATCCTTGATAGGGTGGGTAATGTCTCATATCGTTTAGCTCTTCCACCCCGGATGAGTCACATCCACCCGGTGTTTAATATATCCATACTTCGGAAGTATGTGTCAGATCCTTCGCACATTCTGTAGTCTCCCGATATTGAGATAGATGAGGACTTATCATATGAGGAGTTTCATGTCGGGGTGATAGATAGACAGATCAGACAGCTCCGGAATAAGAGTATCCTTCTGGTTAATTAGAATAGCATGTAATTGGGGTTCTTCGTGGTACTGGTTGCGAAAGCTAATCCCATACCCTAGGACCGTCACAGCCCTATAATGTGGGATGTGACACTCGGGTAATATTTTGTCGGTTTCAACTTACTAAGATTGACAAGTGGTCAATGACTTGAAAGAAAAGTCATTTAAAATAAAGAAAGACTCTTAACTTTAATAGTTGGACATTTGAATCGAGGAATGACAACTATGGATGACTTGTATTGACAATGGATTTGATCTACTTAGCTATTTTTTTTTTTACCAAATAATGATTTGAGGAATGATAGCTTTAAAAAAAATGCCCTTAAATGAGATATAAGGGCAGCTTAGCCTTTTAATTGCTTTAGCTAAGGGATGATCGACATAAAGGACATCCCCCCTGAGACATGTTTAATAGGGTTACTTGATAGGTATTGACTCAAAAGCCTCTTTAGCTCTTATAATGACTTAAGAGAAAAGCTTTTAACATGAAGTAGGATGACTCTAATTGACTTAAGGAATGACTCTAATTGATTGACTCAAGAAATGACTCTAAAGAGAGGTGAAGTTGTTCAACTCTCTTAAAACTATTGACATGAAGAGGGATGAACTCTTTATTATGACAGACTTAACTATGTACTATTTTGAGTGAGATAATACAAATGAAGTTGTTGTCTCTGAATTCTTGATATTTGAATAGGATAAACCACCTTCTTGTCATTCTGATAAAGACAAATGGATTTGAATTTTTGAATGATGCCATTTGATTTTGAAATCCAAATTGAACTAATTTTCGATCGAGCCATCCTTTTGGGTTTTCAACTCGATGATATTTTTTTTTTCTTTTTTCTCTAACTTTTGATCAAGCCGCCATTTCCAATTTTTGACTTGACAAGCTGCTCTAATTTTTGTCTAAACTGCCCTTTTGAATTTTCAACTTAGCTAGCTTTTTATTTATGCTCTTTTTTATTTTTATGTTTTTATTTTTTAGACAAATGAATCAAAAGAGAAATAAAACATTGGCACCTAAAGAAAAATATGATTTTATTAGGACGACACTCCTACCAGACGAGACCTTTTTGAATAGAATAATCACACTGTAAGCTGGAGCTTCGATTATTCTTTTGTTTGGATTTTAGATAGCCTTGATCATGATGAAAAACATTCATTTTTATGCTTGTCAGATGTAACACCCAAGAATTTTTGAGCCCCAACCAGGTCACTTTTGTGACACTATTCCGAAAAATACCAATGTTAATTACACCACCTGGAGAAATAGCAGTCCAACTAATTTAAGAATTTTTTTTTATCTAGACATGGGGGGATTAAGTTAGTTAATTTTATATGAAATTATTGTAAAAAGAAAAAACTAAAAAACCTTTGGGAACACTGAAATTTTAAAGAGTGAAAAAATTATAATTAATGGTAATTTTAGGGGCAATTTTGGAAATCCACTATCTGGGATCCAAAATTGACCCAAAATCATTTTTAATAAATAGAGTAGCTCAAGATGAGCCATTTCATTTCCCACATCAAGACTTGAATCCTAACAGAATAACCATAATAAATTACGGAAGTTATCGAGTAAAAACCAAAATACCTAAAATACTAAGTCCTTCTTTGCAAATACACAAAAATATACTAAATAAAAATCTAATTAGCATTTTTCTTCTTCATCATTTTTTCCTTTCCTTCTCTCCCTCCATCCATGGTCGAATTCTCCTAAAGCTTTACCCATCCATTTTTGCTTTTTTTTTTTGCAAGGAAAAACCATAGAAAATTTATAAGTCCAACATAAATAGCTTATTTCCATCAAAATCCAACCAAGAAACCAAAGGGATTTTTGTATTCTTTGGAAGAAAAATTTCGGTCACTACTCATCAAGTTGGTAAGTTGTTGTTTTCTTTTAATTTATGGTTTAATTAGTTGAATTAGATGTTAGTTAAGATAGTTAGTGAAGAAGATTGTATCATTTAAGCTAATTAGTAAAAAATTTCCCTTTGGAAACCTTAATTAGTTTATGTCAAATTCCATATTTTGAATTAGTATTAGTTAGTGTTAATTTTAGTTAGAATATAATTAATTGCATCCATTAGATGCTAAATATATGATTATTTTGTTATAGAAAATTGTTTAGAGGAAAAGTGTGAAGATTGCCCATTTTGCTTACTTTAGGGTAATTGGAGAATTGAAAGGGTATTTTGGTAATTTTAGCATTTAGGTGAGCTTCCTATATGCCAACTTACATGCCTAAACCATTGGAATGAATTTTGACTAATTGCCTTGTGAATTGGTTGTTGGTCAAATGGCCTTCATGGATTTTCCCTTTGTATTTCTTCATAAATTCAAGCTTATTTTGATTAGTATTATCATATAAATTGTGTTGATTGTTACACCCATTCTATTATTGGTATTGTGAATTTATTGTTGGCCATTTGGGCTTTGAAAATATTGTACCTATAGCTTACCAAATAACAACCAAACTTATGCACACCAATTATTCGACAAAAGACCTAAAAAAAACATATATATATGTATAGTTTCGTTTTCCATTGCTAATGCCATTGTCGCCAGCGACATTGGCTAGTCAATGACACTAGTGATAATAACAATTGATTAACTTCATTGTTATTCGATACTTACCTATTCATTGTATACATTGGTAAACCTATTATCGATATCACATTGATATGCAACTAATTTGTGTTAACTGTTGATTATAGATTATTATTAATATATTCAATATAGTTATTGATACCTGAATATGGAAATAGATTTATTGATGATCTGTATTGTGTTTGTTATTTTATGTGTGTGAATTTGATAGAACTACTATACTGATGGGGTAGTAGGGGGAAAACCATCAGCTTTGTACATAGTGGCCTACTGGACATGGCTAATTTTTCAGAACTTTAGCTAGGAAGGAACTTGTCTCAGCCATAAGATCTAGCCCACCTTATGTACACAGTGGATCTCAACTACAGTTACAAACCCCTTATATCTATCTTATGCACACACGAACCCATATTTGATTCTCGTTGAGACTCAACTATATTTTTCTATCCTATTGGCATTGTTTCCTTTCTATTCATATGAATTATTTCCTTGTAAACATTGATGTGCATAACCTTAATCTTTGATTATTAAATTATGTATTTCTAAAACCTAGTACCTTTTTGCATGTAATTTGGTATATGGTAAGTTCACTGAGTATTATATACTCACCCAATTTGTGGTTTAATATTTTCAGGTCCTGAGCAGTAGTGTGGTTCCAGTCTCTTCTCAGAGGAACTACTGTTAGTTTTTGCTTATGTAAATATCTATTACCTATGTATTTTTAGCTTTTAATCTAATATGCTTTATGGTCTGTATCAATATGTGGTCTATAGATATTTATAGTAATAGAAATATGATAAAATGTTGTTTTTGAATGTAATATAAATATTTAAATTTGATTAAGTAAAACTTGAAATAGGACTATATGGATGATCTGATATTATGATTTCAGGTTGTGAATATAAATGCATATTGAGTATAATTATTGCAGGATAGTATTTTGATATTACAGGGGTTCTACGGGTATTGTCATCATTAACTGTACTCATATCCTAGACCGTCACGCCCCGTTTTTCGGGACATGACATCAGACCCTGATCGACATGTGATCATTCAATATGGCCTTGATAGTCTTGTTTACTGCCATTGGTTTGAGGCAATAAGGAGAAGATTGATAATGTTGAATCTTTTCCTTAAGCAAATTCGTTATTTTTTCTTTTAAAATGAGATACATTATCGGTGATGATTTCAAAGGTAGCATAAACCATCAAAAGATATTAGTCTGAATAAAGTGTGCTTTCCATGATTGTCAAAATCGAACCGAACTAGACGATCAAACTAGAAAAATCGGGAATTGAACTAAGGATCGGGCTAGTCAACCTCTTTTACCCATCCCTGAAGAACCGGATAAAAAATTGGTGAACTGACTGGTTAATCAGTGAACCAGTAGAACCAGACCAATTTTTCAGGTTCAGATGGGTTAACTTTTTTTTTTTTAATTTTTTTATCAAAATGACGTCGTTTTTATCAAAAATCATTTCAAGTTTTCTTGAAATTTATGTCTAAGTTCACAAACCATCTCAATGCTGCACCAATGAGGGATTGTTGGAACAATTGAGTAAGAAACTCATTGTCTATCCCTAAAGGATTCATTGCCCCACATACATTTTTAAATGAGTCTTAAGATATGAGGTACCATTAAATTTGTCCATATTAGGCATCTTAAACTTAGAAGAAACCCTAACACCAGGGAGAGTGTTGACATTGATCATGTCATCATGCCTCTTAATATTTTTTGAGAGCCTTTTCCATAACTTCAAGTTTTTTCATCAACTTTTCAATATTAAGCTGACTGAGATCTTCTCCTCTTTGAAAAATATTCGGAGAGGAAGCAGGGGTAGTATGAGAAGTAAAGGTAACCGTCGATGTTAGTTTGACAGTCTCAATAACTTTTTCACTGTTTGTTAGATCCACAATGGGAGAAACTGAGATAGAGGCATTATGATTCGGATTGGGCTCATTGGTAGTTGGGTTTCAATCAATCATCTCTTTGACTTCTTGTATGATGTATTAGCATTGCTAATATAAGGCTTCAACAAACATGTCCTATTGAGCTTTTAAAGCAGATTGAAAAGTGTCATCTTGTTTTTTGAGAAAATTAGCAAGAAGTGTGTTTATGGTATCCATAGCAGTCTCAGTTTCTTCGGCCATTGGTACCTTCCAAAAAAAATACTAGAGTCAGAACACTACACCTAATTAGGAGTGGCAACATTAATCAAACATGCAGGATTATGAGGGAAAAGGATTCGCTTGGGTTAGGGTTCCATTATCTAGGTTTTTCTCTCTTAGTTTTATGACCATTAGTTTTAGAGTTTTGGGGTTGACTCCCGTCTCACTAGTTCTTGGCTCAATCTAGACTTATTAGGATGAAGTCTCACTAGTTCTTGGCTCAATCTAGACTTATCAGGATGAAGTCTCACTAGTTCTTGGCTCAATCTAAACTTATCAGGATGAAGTGCATGCTATATGCATTATGGAGTATGATATGCATATATGAATGTATATGGGAAAAAATTATTTCATGAATACAGATCTTGATGTCAAGATCTAATGTTCATTACATTAAGGGTTTGGGGTGGCTTGGGTATAGGATATCCATCACATTAAAACAGTGATATACCTAACCACATGTGAAACAATAAGTTTCACGTGGGTCCAACAGTACGACTGCTCATTATACTTCAAAAAGATTGAAGATTCATCGCAGGCTGGATGCTTTCACTATCTCCTAATATACTCAAAGAGAGTTGTCGAATCAATGCTACTTGCTATCCAAAAGGTGAATTTTGTAACTGGTTTAGGCAAAGAGCCTATGCAAAATAACGTATGGAATCCAAATCCAAAATTAAATTGAAAGCCAAATTAAAGCTACTTTGAAAGATATTTCAACCAATTGGTAGTCCTCTTATTATTTTCTTTTTAGAAAATAGTCTCTCTCTAATGGAGTCGCCAACTATGAGACCTTACCCAACCACTTCTTTCGCTCTACTAGGGGATCATAATGCTCATCGGGTCTCAGTCTCACAGATCTAGAGCATATAATTCGCCCTGTTATTGTATTTTGAAAATGGTTTTGATTTTTAGGACCTTATAGAGAGTCACCACCTTAATTTATTTTTGTTGAAAAAATATAATTAAAAAACCCAATTTTACCTCCAATTATAACCCAATGAAAAGAACACTAGACCTTCGAAGTAGATTTATGGATTTGGGGACTAGGTTTTCGGTTAAAAGCAATAATGATTTGGCTTTTAATTTAATCATGACTTCAAAAATATTATTTTCATGAATGACATTTATCAGATGTAGAACAATAAATAAAATAAATAAATCATTCATCCAAAGCAATAAAAGAAATCAATAATTTAGATTTAAATTGGGGATACCAACTCTAACCCTTATGGTGTTCTAGGTTGATTACAAATTTCCGAACATCATATTGAAGCAAAGTAAAGGAAAGGGGGAAAAATAATTTTTTTAGGATTTTTAGACTTGATGCTTGATTACAAGCATGCCTACATATCCCTTTGGATGGGAACCAAAGTCTGCATAGTTCGCCCTTCTTGCAAAGGGGTTTTGGTTTGACAAAGAGATTTAGACTTCAGGTATGTTTAGAAGCCTAGGGAAATGAGATGCAATTTAGGATGCCCTAAATTGGAGAGATTTGAATTTGGTGATTTGTACATTTGATAGAGGCAGTCAGAGGGTTTTACCTTATCAAAATTCCACTTTGAAATCGGATTTAGTTTAGAAATCAAATTAGTTCAAAAAGAATTAATTTGAAACTCTATAGGCCAATTTTTTTTTTTTTTAATTCAATGAGAATTACAAGAGCCGTTTTGTATTCAATGAGAATTAAACCTTTTTTGTTATATTAATTGGGAAACTCAAATAGAGTTAATTAAGTCTAATTATTTTTAATGTAGTTTAATTAATTTTAATTATTTTTTTAGTTTTTCTTTAATTCAAAGAGAATTAAAGAAGAATTTTAGTGTGTGATGTCCAAATTAAATGAAAGAGAGAGAGTTTAGTCTCAAAGAAAGAGGTGGTATGTGAATGGTAAGAATGAGTGAAGGGGGTATTTATAGAGGTAAGAAGGGTAAAATGATCATTTTAACAAAAAATGGGTGAGGTGCCACCGGAGTGAAGACCTGAATCCGCCAAGCCTCTTTGGCAGATCCGCTAAACGCTTCTAGCGGATAAAGGGCTTAAGGATGGCGGATCCTGATAGTTTGGACGAACCAGCTACCCAAAGCTGCCACCTAGGCTTGTTGGATCCGTCAGCAAGCTTAGGCGGATCCACCAAGCCTTGCCGGTAGATTCTCCAGCTCTACCTATTTCAGGCCATTTTTACCGTTTTCGAAATCACAGTGGATTCCATTTGATCCGGTGTGAGTTTGGTTAGGTCCAAGAGTGTTCCAAAGGTCCAAGAAAATATGATTTCTCCATAGATGACATGATACTTGCTCCAAAACATGCAAAAGTCTGATTATATACAATGAGGTGCAAAGTTACATATTCAGACCTAAACGAAGGAGAACAAGTTGCTAGTCACCATCATTGTCGTTGCTACCTCTACATCCACCAGTATCACTGCTAAATTTATCAAACCAAACAAACCCTTTTCAAACCCAATAAAGTTACACTACCCAAATATACTATCGTCTGGAATCACAAAAGAAAAAAATAAAAATAAAAATAAAAACCGGCCCGTTATGTTGTTTATCCATCTCCCTTGTCGTGCTTTTGCAAACTCAGTTTGCTTTGTTGTTCATCGGTCTTCTTTACCACAAGCCCAAGTCCCTTCATACAATCACAAGCCAGATTTGATTTCTTAATTTATCTCTAGACTTGGTTTTTTTACATTTTTATGGTGTAATTTCATATGGATTTTTCTTGAATTTCGAGATTATGGTATTTGATTTTATAAATTGCTTGTTTATTATCTGTTAAGATCTGTCCAAAACATTAAAGCTTGTTTATCATTGTTGACTTTCTTTGTTTTTCTTTTTTTTAAACAATAAATAAATTTTTTTAACTCTAATTCCTTACAAAATTAATAAAAAGTTAATACAATTGAGAGATAAAATTAAATTTATGTAAATTCCATACTTGATATAGATTGTTAGGTTAATTTATGGATTCATAATTAATTCAATTTTACATATTTTTTATTTCTATGGTAGAAGAAGAAAATTTAATAAAAATGATAAATATTTTAATTTTTTTTATAAGTATTTAATGATAAAATTTAATAGAATAACTAAATGTAATGATAAAATTAAAATATAAAAATTAATTAGCTATTTTTTTTTTTTTTTTTGAAAGGAATTGACGAATTAATTATTTAAATTAAAATTTTAAAATAAATAGTAATTTATCAATAAATAAATAAAGAAGATGGGGCTCACCTTTCACATGAAATTGGGTTGTGAACCAGTCAACAAAAAAAAAAAAGTTGAAATTGATGTAACCTTCTGTATTCATAATTAAAAAGGTCAATTATTGATGCCAAGTTGGACTCCAACACTTCTTTAGTTTGTTTTATTTTCTTAATTACAATTTTAAGTGAATGATTGTCTGACTTGTCTTTGAATTATGATGAAATCCAATAATAAATAAAAATCATAGTAGAAAATTATAAATCTCATGTTGCTTTTATTTATTTTTCTAGCGCAATAATAACTATGTGAATAATTGTTTTCTTTTTACCCTCAATTTTCCTCATATAAATTACCCTAGCTTAGCTATTCCACTAATTAAGTATTTTTTCTTCTCTGATTCTATTTTCCATTTTTTTTTATATTTCATTTGTTAATAAAATTAGAAATTAAATATTTAAAAAATAGAATTGAATTTTAAGTGGGTGTTTGATAAATTTTTTTATACAGTTGTTAGGTTCTAACAGCAGCATCAAGTCCATTTAATTAATGATAACAGTTAAGTAATAATTAAATAGTTAAATAAGTGTTATTTATAAAAATTTTAATTTGAAATTTTTAAAAGTGTTAAACTTATTTAAATAAAAAATTAAATTATTTTTTTTTAAATAATATTTAAATAAAAATATCAATATTAATATTTATTTTTAATAATTATTCAACATATTAGTAATTAATAGTTAATAACAATTTTACCAAACACTTATAACAATTAGCTAGGTAATAGTCACCAATTATAAATTATTAGTCACTAATTAATAATTGTTACGAATAAATAAACTATACGAAGTCTAAGTATTGAATGATTTAAATATTGAAAAGTTTAAATTGTTGAATTATTTAAAAGTATAATTATTGAATGATTAGCATAGATTTTAAAATAAATATTTTGATTTATCATTTTAATTTGATTAAAATTTTTGAGAAAAAAATTATCAAATAGTTTAAAAATAAAAATATTTAAAAATTTGATTTTAATTTTTGAATTGTGAAAAGTAATCTAAGGCCTGGCCAAAACTCGGTAGGTATAGTAGTAATTCTGGCATGAGTGGCCTCTAAATATTAATATTAATATTCAAATTCAACAACAAACAAGTTTAATAATGAATTTGATTCAAAGAAACAGTAACAAAGCTCATTTATAATGAAACAACATACAATTTTAAAAGGATTTCAATTATTTATACTCATAACAGAAATAATTTTTTTAATAATTACTGTACTTGTAATATCAATTATATATTTATCAAAGAACATATAGAACATGGAAGAGCAAACAAATACAATTAGGATGACTTACTATGCAATAATGCATTTCATAACTTATCCATTTGTGGTAAACTTTCAATATAGCTTACGAACACATTTAGCTGGCAAGAAATACCTCAAATCCTTTGGTTCACTTTAACCTGCATATAATTCAACACACTATCAAATTAGTATTTTTTTTTAACTCAAACACAATCCAATTCTGATTCTTATGGCTCTAAACTTCTTAAAGTCCATTAAAATATTTTCTAACTTCAATTTAACCAGTTATAGATTCATAAAGAAAGATATAATAAACTATCTATTTACTTTACTATATATCATAGATACAATCAATAATTCAACATTCTACCCTTCCAAACTAACTATTAGGACTCACAATTACTAATCCAAAGCTTAAAATTAAGCTTATGTAACTATCTCGAATATCATATCATACTATACAAGAAAGATGGAAAAAGTTATCTTTCTTTTCTCAAACTTGAAATCCTTTAATATATATAGAATCCTTGGGAATATGATGATTTCTTGGAGTGATTTGATTCAAGATTTAACTAATCTTTTCGTAGTTTTTAGTATAGAAGAGAGATTTGACTGTTAGGGTTAGGGTTTGGAGTATGCTAAAAAGAAATAGAATGATAAAATATCAGTAAAAATAAAAATCAGCTTTCATTTTATATTTTGTGACAAGTAATGGCCATTATCTTAAAGGTAACATCTGTTACTCTCACTTGGGTGATGCTCATTATAAAATTTATAGAATAAATTAATTTCAGATATAAAGCTTTTTAACGTTGGTTGTGAAGTGGATAACACATATTCACTTAAAAACCATTTCTATCATTCTAACCAATCCTTCCTTAAGGTCAAACAAGCTAAATCCATCTAAGAAATAACAAGGATTCAACTAAGAACACTAAGAACTAGTTAGGGTATTACTATTAGCTCCAAAAAAAGTTGTAAGTTCCGAGCATTCCAAACCAACTATAATATCAAGGGCCACTTGCTCTCAATCAATCTCCATATCTTCTAAATCTCCAATAATAACAATACAAATAAATTGTCAAAATCAAGGTAAATAGCTCTGGAGGTTACTAAAGTTTTGGTATTTTTATATTTTAATAACTAACAAATAAATTTTTTCAGATATACCACTAATATTTGACATTTTTTATATTTATAAGTCACATGTCGGATTCAGAACTAATCTTACGAATGTGGCATGATATATCATTGTCGAATATTAAATTACTTGACACGTCATTATCATATCAATGCCATGTCGAATTTGATGATGAGTTCAATATGATCACTAAACTTTAATAATTTTTTAATATGTTCACTAAATTTTAATTATTTTTAATATTTTTTCCTCCATTTTTCTTTTCTCACATTAATTTATCACCTTGATTTATACGCTGATACTACTTATCATAAAAAATAAATAGTACATAAGATATTAAATTTAAGAAATATAATTTAATTTATCCTTATTATTAATTAATAAGAATAATATTATTAAAAATGAATAATAAAAAATTTAAAAAATGATAGATCAATAAAGAAAATTGATATAAAAAATATATCAATGCACTGAATATGAAATCATGGTAAAATGGCAAAGCAAATAGTGACTCAGATGCAAATCAGATTTCACTTCATCCCACCCCAACACAACCCAATCAAGTATTCTTTTTATTAATATATTTTTAAATATTTATTAAATCTTAAATGATGAGAGAGATCGACTTTTTTTTATTACTGGTTCATGTGATTTGCAGAAACAATTTAGGACTCGATAACCATTAAGAAAAAGACAAAGAGAGAGAAAGATTTAAAAAAAAAAAATTGGGAAAAAGCAAAGGAGGAAGGAGGTGAACCACGCAAGAGAGTGAGCGACAAGTGAGAAAGGAACAATGACAAAAGAGAAGTGTAAATATGGCAGAACAGAAATACAAAGAGATAAAAATAGAGAGAGGATAGTGGTAAATCATAATTTTTTACTTTGTTATTTTTTTAAAATTTTTTATTATTCTTTTTTTTTGTATTAACATTATTCCTATTAATTAATAATAGGATAAGTTAAATTATATTTTTTAAATTTAATATACTATGTATTATATATATATATATATATATTTATGATAAGTAGTATTATTATATAAAAAAAATAAGGATGATAAATTAATATGAAAAAAGAAAAATATTAAAAAAGAAAATATAGAAAAAATAATTAAAATTTAATGATTATATTAAAAAAATATTATAATTTAGTGATCATATTAAATTCATTATAAATTCGACATGACATTAATATATAAAGTGACCTAATATTTCGTGATAATATATTATATCGTGTTAATAAAATTAATTTTAATTTCGATCAGTGATTTATAAATATAAAAAATATTAAAAATTAATGATATTGGTGATAAAATTTATCATTAATGATGAAAATATAAAAATCCTAAAACTTTAATCACATCCAAAGCGATTTACCCGACAAAATCATGTTGGAAACTTGCTTTTTGGTGGCCAACTCGCATTCAAAATTCAATAGATTTTAGATTTAAAAATTTAAGATTTTTATTATTTATATATTATTTTGGTTTTAGACTCACTTTTTTGTTAAATTTTATGTATAAAGTATATTAATATAAAAATACAAATTAAACAATAAAATTTATGATAAATTAATATGATAAATAATAACAGTATGTCTGCTTTGGAGGTTATATATATATATACATGTGATTATATCATGTGATGTACACAAAATCCATTTGTAGATGTCAAAATTAATGTCCTTCTCTTTTAAAATTAATATGATTACAATAAAGTCCTTAATATAAAATTATTAAATTTTATTTTGCCAAAAAAATTATATATAATTTAAATATCAATTATAAATATATAAATTAATAATGTCAAGAAAAAATAAATCTACAAATTTTCATCTTATTATCAGATAAATTTTTCAATATACTGTAGTCTTCAATTTTTAACTTTTCTCTTATAAAATAAAAAATAAAAATATTAAACAAATTATAGTTTAATTCTTAAAATTTAATTTAATTAATAATTTTATTTTTTTAAAACTAATTAAATAATTTCTCCAATTTATTTTCATTATATTTAAAATAACTAACATTTTTAATAGGAAATATCAGTTGGTAGATTCGGTTAAATTCTCAAAAACTGAATTAATCGAATTAAAATTTTAAAAATTTTTTTATTTAATATTTTAAAAAATAAATCAAAAACTATATTATATATTTTAAATAGTAAAAATATATTTTTTCATAAATAATAGATAATATATTATTATAATAAATAATATAATATATATTCAGTTAATTTTTTAAAAAAATTAATTTTTTATTCAGTCCAAAATGGTACCTGCAACTGGGGTTACTGACGGCGCGGTGATCCAATAGCTAATTTGATTAGACTGACGTGTCAATCTTGTCTTAGTCTGCATTAACAGCCGTCTATTAAGAATTTTTGACTTTTTCTTTAATTTTTTTTTTGTTTTAATGTAATAATTTCTATCTGTGTTTAAGCATTTATTTACATTAATTAATTAATAATGTTAAGAAATAAGAATGGGGAAGAATCGCCAACTCATGTTTTGTTGGCTGCATTATCTTTACTTACAAATTAATAGAATTTGCTTATTTTGGAAGTAAATTTTATTAAGAAGGTTAATCTAGTGGTAAGTATATATATATGGTAAAAAATTTATTTATTTTAAAATAAATTTTATTTCCACATATGAAGAAAGATTTAAAAAATTTACTTATTTTGAAATAAATTTCATTTCCGCACATCAGAAAATGTTTAATTTAAGAATTATTTGATTGACCAACTAAACACTTCTATTTGCCGATTGCCACTATGTGCGTCGCCAATTGAAAAAATTTGTGATATTTAGTTGGCCAACTAAAAACTTTGATTATGGCAAAATTTCTTTTCAATTAGCAAATTTTATAAGCAGTAAGCTATTTTTAGCGATTGGCAATTTGATAATTGCACTTTTATACCGATCGCACATTTAGCCATCGCTCTACCAAACACCTCCTTAGTATATATATATAATAAATTAAATTGAATTTTCCCTCTTAAATGCTAAAATTCAAAAAAAGTAAATTTCATTTTCATTTTATTAATATAAAATTTATTTTTTATAATTTTTTTAGTTTTAATATAATAAATAAAAATTGATCTATTATTTTATTGTAAAAAATTAAAAAATAAACTACCATATATATAAAATCACATGAATTGAAATTAGCTGAAATCAAAAGTTCAATTAATTATGTTTCTCATTTTCTCCGAACTTAATTTGGAGAGATAGAGGCTGCAAGATCAGTAAAGCTTGAAGGTATCGAAGATCCATTAACATCCATTTACAGTAGAGGCTCTAGGGATTAGAGAGGTGCTCAGTTGAATAAAGGTCAAGGGATGGTCTCAAGTTATAGTGGAGTTGGATTCTCTACTGGTTTTTCAAACTATTCAAGGTGGAATTATGAATCATTCAGGAGTTGGTGTTATCTTAGTGGATTGCAAGATTCTAATCCAAGAATTAGCTAATGTTACTATAGTTGTAGTTAGAAGATCTATAAATGCTGCTGCTCATTTCTTAGTAAGAGTAGTGTATTTTTTGACAGATTTTTATGAGTAAACTTATATCCCTCAATTTCTTTTTGATGTAATTTCAATTGATTTAATGAATTAATGACATTTCTATTTTAAAAAAAAAAAAAAAAATTTGAAACACAATTAAGAGATAATTATATTTTCATTTTTTTTTTTTTTTTGAGATAGAATGATAACGTTTGTTTTTTTGGATAGAGATGAAGAGAGAATACCTTTTAGTAGTGTTTTATTGGGTTCCAACATGAAACTTTGCAATTTTCTAAAAGAAAAAAGACAAAACAAAATAAATATGAGACTTTTTATGATAAAAATTCCAAATTTTTGTTTGATATAAATTAAATATTGAATATTTTCCTAAAAAATTTAATAATAATATTACGATTTTTTTTTTAATGACTGTCTTTAGAACACTCATTAAAAATTAAAAATTCAGATAATATTAAATAAAAAAATTTAAAAATAAAATAAAAGAGTGAAAAGTAAAAATTTTAACTTATATAAATGATAATGATTGTAATAAAATACAACTCTATTAAATTTTTTTTTTTCAATTTTTTTTTCTTTCTCTTTTAACTCATTTTTATATTAATTTATTTATATTTCTCTAACATAATTATTTTATAACCATAATTTATCTGAAATAACTGTTTAGAAAAATTGATAATAATAGTAATAATTATTATTGAGTTCATTTTAAAAAATAAATAATTCAAATTAAATTAAATAAAAAATTAAAAACAATTGAGTGCTTAGAAGTGAGAATTTTGTTTTATTATTAGAAATAATAATAATCATAATTATACAAATTCATAGGTTAGCCCTATATTTAAAAAAATTAAATTTTAATAAAATCGGCTTACTTTGACTAATAATTTTTTTTCGCAAATATTCGAGACTTGCTACATAATCTCCAAATATTTCTAATTATATCTAAATATAATTACGTTAATATATATATATATATATATTTTTTTTTTCATTCAATTTATTTTTAAATAATATAATTATTTTTCTTAAAATTCATTGTTATTGAAATTAAAATTTCTATGAATTATTAGACTTGAAAAAAAAAAAACATTAAAACATGTTGATTGTTGAGCTTTCAAAAACGATACATGGTGACAATCAAGGACACATGTCAAGTTCAATTTCGCTTCCTCATTAACCAATGCAAAGAGTCGGGTTTACGTATAACTGTATATCATAAAATCATTTTCGTTATCAAAATAATTAATAATTCTATTCAAAATTGTTTTTCTATTTTTTCTTAGTGTCCGTTTGGCACAGTTTATAAAAATAAAAAAATAATTTTTTTGAGTGAAAAATTAATTTTGACTCAATTTATAGTATTTAGTAAATATCAAAATTAATAAAAATAATTATCTGGATAGCTAAAATTCAACTATTTGGATAAGTTAAAAATTGAAATTTTTTAAGATAGCTGAATTTTAAATTAAACGCATAGCTGATTTTAAAAAATTAATGAACAAAAATACCCTTATTAGTTTATAAGCAGTTTTTATATTATATTTATAAACATACAGTTAATTACTTTTAAAAATATCATTTTTAAAAATAAAATTTTTTCCTATGAAATATTTTCAAACTGTACCAACCTAGACTTTAGAATACTTCTTAAAATTGTTATTCCTTCTCAAATTTGCACATGTCATAAAGCATAATTCCATGTTGGATGCGTTTGTGGACAAGATTTTGAGATTTATTTGTTATATATTCTAATATTTTGATTTAATTGTAATATTTAATTTAATTATTTATTTAATGTCGAACACTTTTATAATTAATATTTATATTATAAATAATATAAATAAAATAACTATTAACTAAACTTTTCAAAGCAGTGATTGTTTGATCTCATTATAACTAATAATTGTTTTTTTTTTAAATATATTTAACTTAACTATTGAGTGCAAATCAATTATTAATTATAACCAATAATTGAAGTAGACGTCATTTAATTAATATATTAAGTGGCTGATTATCTCATCTATGAATTATATATATTTAATATCATTTTATTTATAAAACTCAACCACCTATATCCAATAGGTAAAAGACTTTTATAAAACTCAGTCACCTGTATGAATAAGAATTCATTAATTGATAAATCCTAATACATCATTATATATATACTAATCAAAATTAACATACAAGATATTTAAAGTTAAATATTTAAAATGTAATATTTTAAATAATTATATATTATTTGATATTAATCCTAACATATTTTCAAAATGTAATCCTTCACAATAATTATAGGCAGAAGATAAAAATAAACTAAAAAAACAATCAATTAATCCATCTAAATTAGATGCATACTAATGGCTAATAATAAATACATATGAAGAACAATAAATTTATATTTGATTTTTCCCAACGAATGAAAAAAATTAAGAAATAAAAAATCAAACTTAGTTTGATCGATTCGATTTGATTGATTAATTTTTTTTTTTTAAATTTCAGTTAGTTAGATTCAGTTTAATTTTTTTCAAAAGAAAATCAAAATAATTGAATTGACTGATATATATATTTAAAAATATATATTTTTAATATTTTTATATTTATTTTATTTAAAAAATCAAAATAATTAAATAACAAAATTAAAATATATCGGTTTAATTCGATTTAATCTGAAATTTTTTTATTTTCATTTGATTCAATTTAATTTACAATTTAATTTAATTTAATTTCTAAAATTTAGAATAAAAAAATCAATCCGACCAATTGATGACCACTTAATTTTCCCCTCATAAAAGAAAAGCTAAATAAGGTATTTACAATTAACAAGCACAAGTAACTAAGTTGATAACCCATGCTGAATAAGCACAGCACTATAAAAGACGCCACCTACATGTCTAGCTGTTTTCTTGTCTTCACCCAAACAGTGAATTGGCATCTTTTAATTCTTGATCAATAATGTTATTGTCTTCTCCTTCTTTATTATTTTTATTATTTACAAACTCTTTCAATTAATAATTTTACTATAATTTCATAAATTTGAGAAAATCTCTAGGCGTTAATTTTTTTTTTCTTTCAGATTAATTTTTTATATTAATTGAGATTAAATATATTTTTTTACGAGTTTAAAAGCAAATTTTTCACGCTTAATTTAATATAAATCTAAAAAATTTATAAATTGAATTCATATAATATACAAATGATATGTAAATTAATGTTAATAGTTAAAATAGAGTTCATATTATATAAAGTGCCCGTTTTGACACAGTTTATGGAAAAGAAAAAATAATTTTTTTGGGTGAGAAGTTGATTTTGGCTCAGTTTATAGTATTTGGTAAATATCAAAATTAATAAAAATAATTATCTAGATAGTTAAAATTCAACTATTTGGATAAATTAAAAATTAGAACTTTTTAAGATAGCTGAATTTTAGATTAAATGCATAGTTAATTTTAAAAAATTAGTAGACAAAAATACCCTTATGAGTTTATAAGCAATTTTTAAATTGTATTTTATCAAATACAAACATATAATTAATTACTTTTAGAAATATCATTTTTAGGAAAATAATTTTTTCCCATATGAAAAGCTATTTTCATAAGCTGTGCCAAAGTAGGCCAAAATATATATTTTATTAAGAATTTTCTGTCTCCGATAATTTTTTTTCTGACTCGATTTATTCATTTAAAAAATAATTTTTAAATGTTTCAAGTTGGATTTATTTAATTAATAAGGAAATAAATAATTTTTATGTTCAACTTACCTAATTAAAAAAATAAATAAATAAAAATAATTTTTTGCATACACACACGTAATTCATGAATTTGAAAATAATAATAATTAATGTAAAGCAAATAAAATAATAGAAAATTTGTTATAATCCCATAAATAGAGAAATATATAATTAATATATAAATGGTGGCTAAGACAGATTGATGATGACATATATATTATATAAGCAATCAAACACCTTCCTTCCTACTTTCTTGTATATATAATATATACATGTGCATACATAAAATCTATATAAAGCTTAAAGAAAGGGAACTCTAATGGCTACAATAATATCGTCTCCTCCAATTCTTCATAATCTCTCCTTCTCTTTATCTAGCTTTTCTCACCCCAACACCTTCACCACCACCACCTTCACCGCCCCCGCCGCCGCCACCCTATATCGTCTTTTCAGGTTTGTCATATATCCAATATCTCTTATTTTTCTTTCTTTTAATGTTTATGTGTATTAATTAATGAACAAGAATTTTCTTGATACTTTTAATTTCAATTTATTTGTTAATAATTGCAGAAAATTTTTCTATTTTATTTTTATTCTATGTTACCAAATTAACTATTTTATAATAAAGATTCAGAGATTTGGTTCCCAATATATTTGAAAATTTAAATAATATTGAAACTAAATAAATTAAATAACATAATTTTATTTTTTTTATCAAGAGATATCTATACTGAATGAATAAATAAATATATGTGTAGAATATTCTTTCATTATCTCATGAATTATTAATATTATATTCGTGTTGGTGACCTATTAGAACTAGTCTACTTATAATACAAATCCATCTTTATTATTATTTTTTGTTTTATATATTTATTCATTTTTATGTGCTATTTTTGTTTTTATCTCTTGCAAAAACCAATTTTTTTTTTTATTATCTTCATTTTTTATTTTTTTTTTCAATGATGGGATCTTGTCTTTTTTTTTTTTATACAGATTTTATATGATTATTACTTCAATAAATTTTTTTTAAGATATTATATTTATTTTTAATAAATCATATTTTTATTTAAAATTTTATTAAAAAAGAGGAAATTTGAATTCAAAATCTTGAATAAAGTTGTTGACTCTTTTATTTTCTTTTCTGAAACATACTGGTTTTGGCTTTTTCTTAATTATGAATCCTTTTTATTTAATTATTATACACTACATCCAAAAATCATAATTATATACAAATCTCTTTCTTTTGTTATTCCTCATTGAAAATTATAAATTATAAATCTAAGATATATTTGGTATCATTATTATTTTTAATTTTTATTTTAAAAATTTATATAAAATTAGTTAAAACACTTTTTTTGTGATTTTCTCTTACTAAGTTACTATAATAATAATATATTTTTGTGTCTATTTCAATTTTTTAAAATACTAAATAATAAAAATAAATAAATTTTAAAAATAATTTTTTTGTTTTATAATGGATAAATAAAAACTAAAATTAAAACCAATAACATATCAAAAGGAAGTGTTTATGTCAATTTCAATGTTCTAATCTCAATTCTAGACTTTTCCTTTCTTTTCTTTTTTTTTTTATTTCTTTTCTCTTTTGAAATTTGATATTTATTTCTTTTCTTTTTTTATTGGCATTTTTAAAATTTAAATTTGATCTATATTGTTTGGATTTACAATTTTATTAAAATTACTGTTCATATAAATAATAAATTAGGTTAAAAATTATTATTAAATCAATTAAATATATATATTTATGGTAGGTTTCACCATCTAACCTCATGAATTTAGAAGAGATATCGTGTTAAGAGTCATCTTTTAGAGCTTTTTTCTTAATAATAATAATAATAAAAAAAATTTATAACAAAATCTATTATTATTACTTATTTATACTAATCGCACAATTATTACCCGCGTTGTTTGCAAAAATTATAAAGTATAGAATGATGGACGTAGCGCAGTCAAAAAATATGTTATACTTTGTTTTAAAATTTTTTCTATTTTTTTTATTTTTTTTAAATTAATTTAAAAGTATAGACCTCCAATTTTTATTCTTCTAGTTAGTACAATATCTGTAAGTATTTTTTTTAATTTATATCTAAAACTAGTAATAATATTTTTATTAAAATCATGATAGTATTAAATTTATTTAATTAAATAATTAAATTTAAAAAATAAATATTTTTGATGTATTATATTTTTATTGTTAAAATTATTAATTTTAAAAAATTTAGTTAAAATTAATAATTTACACACATAATATTAAATTTGTTAGTGTTGTTATTTTTTTTATCAATTAGTAAATTAATTATTTATAATAATATTTTATTAGATTTAAACTTTTTAATTTTTTAATTCCTCAGTTATTTTTCATTTAACCGCACAATCAATAAGTTACTATTTTTTTTATATTATTTTTTATTTATTTTGTGATTGATTGTTGTTCAAATTTTTTAATATTAACTTAGAAAGGTTAAAAAGCTATTCTAATTTTAGTAATATTATTTTGTGTAACATTTTAAGTTAATATTTATAGTATTTTAATTAAATGTGAAGTATTTTAAATTTAATTAATATAATTATTATTTTGGTAATATATTAATGCAATAAAAATAAATATTTTTTTTAATAACTTCATTTTGTAAAGTTTAATAATATTATTAAATTAGTTAATATTTTTAGTTAAAATATTAATTAATAGTATTTTTAATTAAAATCATGATAGTATTAAATTTATAAATATTAAAATTAATTTTTAGCTACATAAAAATATAATATTTTTAACTAAAATGTTTTTTGTGGGTAATATTTACGCTGTGTATGAATACCGTCTGCACTGTATATTCAACTTTTTGTTGATTGAAGACACCGTATTTATTATCAGCGTGATTGATACAAATAAATAATAATAATAAATTTTGTTATAAAATAATATTTTTTTTTAGTTATTTTTAAGGAAAAAGCTCAGGAGTAGGTGGGAATGGGAATGGGAATGGGAATGGGATTCATTCAGCCTTCACAGTAAAGATAGTGGGGCCTTTCTAGCCATATAATGAACTTCTGTATGGCCAAATTCATCATTTTTAAACAGTAAAGATAATGGGGCCTTTCTAGCCACATGATGAACTTCTAGATGGCCAAATTCATCATTCTTAAACAGTAAAGATAGTGGGGCCTTTCTAGCCATATGATGAACTTCTGCATGGCCAAATTCATCATTCTTAAGCTGGCCATGTGTCATGGTTCTAGCCTTTCCATTTTCATTTATTTTCCATGAATACCGCAGTTAGCGGTCACACCCTGCTACTAACACTAATTTTTATGTAATATTAATTTTAATTATTATAATTTTAATAAAAATTTAATTTTAAAAAATTAAAATTAAAATTAAATTTCACTATCCAAACATATTTATAATTTTTTGACTTTTATTCTTAATACTTAAAAAAATAAAAAAATTCATAAGTTATATTATTAATTGAGTTTATTATTTTATATTAATTAGTTTTTTTAAATATATATTTACATATATTTTTTTTCCCACTCAAATACTTTCCTTATAGTGCCCTTGTCTGAAATGGACATGTATGGAGAATAAAGTGATTGATTTCTAAAGCATAGAGGAGTTCTAGTAAAAGGTCTTAAATTATTGGAGCGGGCATTGGAAGGCCCACTATGCCAACTTTTTTTTTTCTTTTAATATGAGTCTATTATTCAGGTGATAATCTCACTCTTATGAACATTATTTAATTGATATTTTTGAATTTAGATTTTTGGTTCTGTTCTGGCAAATATTAGGAGCAAATGTTAAAAACAGAACCATCATGGGGAATTAAGATAATAGTGGACAAAACACAAGTAGTTTTAAGGACCCCGCATCACCCTGACATTTTCTAACTCTCTAATGCTGACAGGTTCTGGTTACCTTCATGGTTCTTTCCTCCCCACCCTAATTTATTATAGTTTTATTAAATTTTAAATAAAAAGAAAATAAAATGTTATTAAGAAAAATATAATATTAAAAATATTAATTAAATACCATTAAAATTTATTTTTAAAATAAATTTTGTATATGTTTTTTCCTTTCCAATAACAACTTTTGAAAAAACAGTTTTAATTTCAATGCCAAACAGAACAGTTGTATTTTAATTTTTTAGAATTTTGACATAAATTCTTCTTTTAGTCTTCTCTAACTGCAGCTTTTGGGATTTAATTTAATTGTCCTAACTGTGCTTCTCTTTTGTCTGTCTCTTTCTTTGTAATGCTCTTTCCCAGGATTTTCCTTCTTTTCTATTGAAGACATTAGTACACATACTGTAAAATTTCAAGGTGAAAGATTGGCACAGAAAAAAAGAAAGAAAAAAGAGATAGCAACAAATAAAGAAAATCAGAGCAGGAAAGAAAGAACATAAAAAAAAAAATTATGGGTTTCTGGACACTCTTTGAAGTGGCATCTATGCCAATTCTACAAGTCCTACTAATCAGTATATTGGGAGCTTTCATGGCTACTAATTACTGCAATCTTCTTACTACCGATGCTCGAAAATCTTTGAACAAGGTATCATCATATTCAATAATAAAAACTTGCTTCAATTGAACATGCTTAAGAAATTAAATCAGATTTCTTTTTGGCAATGCAGATTGTGTTCATGGTGTTTACACCTTCTCTCATGTTTGCTAGTTTGGCCAAAACTGTGACTTTCCAAGACATCATTTCATGGTATGCTAAATTTTGTGTTTCCAAATTCTATCACATAGTGAATTTTGACATTTGAGACCATACCGAAACATGGAAATAGTTTTCTTGTAATACAAGGGAATGTTCGTATCCATATTCATTCTGTAATGCAGAAAGACTCGGTGTATTGAATATACCTTTTGAGAACAATCAAGTTTTATATGAAGATAAAAATTGGAACGAACAATTAAGAACATAATCTTGGTTTGATCATTGGTTCAGGTGGTTTATGCCTGTCAATATTGGACTCACCTTCTTGATTGGAGGGATTCTTGGATGGGTAGTTGTTAAATTACTGAAACCTCTGCCTCATCTAGAAGGGCTTGTTATAGCTACATGTTCATCAGGTAACTTAATAGAATAGAATACTTTTTCTTGCAACTATACTTGTAAATTCAAATCCTGATTTTCTCTGAACTTGATGCTTTTTAAATAAATTAGGAAACTTGGGAAATCTTCTTCTGATAGTTGTTCCTGCAATCTGTAATGAAGATGGAAGTCCTTTTGATCGTGCTACGTGCAGATCTGTTGGACTTTCATATGCATCTTTCTCAATGGCGGTAATGAATACAAAATGAATCGTTTCTCAAAGAAATAAGAAATTCTTTCTGAATGTAAAGAACATAATTTTTTTTTTTGGACTTTTGCAGCTTGGTGGTTTCTACATCTGGACTTATACTTACCATCTGATACGGTCTTCAGTTCCGAAATTGAAGGCAATTCAAGCTGCTGAGGAGGTCTCAAAAGCACCTAACAATGATTTAGAAGCTAGTCAAGAAACTAACCTTCTCAAGAAAGAAAATCAAGAACATGCTGCAACATTGAAGTCAGTTGATGATGCAGAAAACCAAACTGTATGTGTCTTCTGCACTTAATTTGCATACTTACTATGTTTGTTTTGCGAGCTCGTTTCGTATTTTATCTGCACAAATATAAATTCGATCTTCTATTTCAGATTGTTTCTTTACAATCACAACATGAACATGGAAAAGGAGCATCATTCTTGAATAGATTGCTAGGATTTCTTCATCAGATTTTGGTAGAGCTCCTGGCGCCCCCCACACTTGGTGCAGTAAGTTACTTTCCTCAACATTTCGCATACATTTGATTCCATTCCATTCCATTATATGGTGTATCTGAAAACATGCAAACAAAAGAATTAACTAATGAACTTAACTTCATCCAACTTCTATCAGATTTTCGGATTCATTTTCGGAGCAATTACATTCTTGAGAAAACTAATAGTTGGTGAAGGTGCTCCTTTGCATGTGATCCAAGACTCCATCACATTACTTGGGTATGCATTATCAATTAGCACATATATAATTAAAATTCCTCCATCAAATTCAGTTGTTCAAAGCCAACTTAAAATGTGGAAAAACTTTTTGCAGGGACGGAACAATTCCTTGTATCACCCTTATACTTGGAGGCAACCTCATTCAAGGTAACAAGACCATCTCTACTTGTGTTGAGTGCTAAAAATAATAGAATGAAATTAAATCTTACTATTTGCTTATATAATGAAAAAGGCTTCCGCTCATCAAGAATGAAGACATCAATCATTGTTGCTGTGCTTTGTGTTCGATACATGATACTTCCTGCAATCGGTCTTTGGGTTGTTAAAGCAGCTGCAAGACTTGGATTCCTTCCTTCAGTACCTCTCTTTCAATATGTGCTGATGATTCAATATACCCTACCCCCTGCCATGAATATTGGTAAGGAATTATTGAATATCGACTATATATGTTATACATAATTATTTGAAAAATTGAAACTTATAAACTTTTAAAATAATGAAAAATGCAGGGACCATGACCCAGCTGTTTAATGTGGGTCAAGAAGAGTCTTCAGTCCTATTCTTTTGGACATACTTGGTTTCAGCCCTAGCACTGACTGTCTGGTCAACAGTGTTCATGTGGATTTTGTCCTGAGCAAAAGCTTAAAACTATTATTATATTAGTATAGGAGAATCATTGTAGGGAAGAATTAGCCTATTAAAAATACCCATTAATGGGATTTATTTTTTGGTTTATGCAATTCTTGATTTTTAGTGATTACTTTGGAAAATGCTTATATATGCCATGGTTCCTGTGATTTTCTTGTGTCTATTACAAAAAGAACAGAAAAAAAAAATTCAAGAAAATCAGATTTGTATGTAATTATCTTGATCTTGTAGTGAATTGTCATTGTTTTCTTCTTCATTATTCTGTTTTGGAATTTCGGAATTATTGAATATTTTGTGCATGGCTTATAAATTAAGCCATACCTACAGTTTAATTATGGAGTTGTTATTTGAGATAAAATTCAAATATTAGCTTATCTTATTAAAATGTTCACAATTTTGTTTAAAAGGAAGAACAACAATTATTTGATAAGAAAGTCATACAAAACCCCCAAATTTAATTTCCTTGTGCATAAACAGACTTTTGGAATGTTGCTTTAGCAGTAAATTTTCACATATTGTGAGAAAACTATATTTTATATTAACCATTAGTTAATAGAAAATGAATAAGTACATGTTTTGATGCATAACATGCTTACTTTATTCAAGAAAAAAAAAATAACTGATAATTTTATAAAATAAAATTATAAAACAGCTTTGATTTTCCTATTTTGGACCTCGAGCTGTAAAATAGAGACTCGACTGTTAGGAGTAGAACCTCTGTAACTAGAACTGCAAATGAGTTAAGCCGAGCTTGAATTTTTATAAGCGGAAAATTATTAACAATTTATCAAAAAAAATTGAAATATTTATAAAAAAAATTTCTGGAATTTATGGACTTCAATTATCAAGAAAATCAAATGTATAACTACCCTCGGCAAAAGTAAACTCAATCAAGCATTTGGAATACCCTGTATTGGTTTTGTTCCAATTAAGAGAGCAAATAACTTGCTGTTGGAAAACTTACCAATGTCAAGAGGGTCATGAGTCTCAGTATCTATCTGAAACTTGACTTCAGCAGAAGCAAGAGTTACCGCTCCTCTCTCAATTCTCCTCTGCCTCGTTATCTGCAGAATCATCCACAAAAGCAAAACTTATAAAGCATAATGCAGACTGCAAAATGCAAATTGATTCCATTTTCATAGAATGACAAAATATTCATATTTCTCAAGTCTTTAGTTACTGGATCCATCAATCTACTGCAAATGGAATAAGAACAATTAGATCCATCATACAAATAAAATAAGACACTATCAAATGGGAAATAGAGACAAGGCAAATAGCATAAGAACAATTCAACCACCTTGTACACTATGCACTATGTGGACACAAGCATGGACAAAAATTCAAAATGCTACCTAGATTTTTGCAAAGCAATATTGGCATTTTGTTATCATTAAAGCAAAGATAAGGCACTGGAGGATCATCTACTCAGGTCAGTTTACAGGTGAGGGGCATTACCAATCCATTTTAGATTGCTTATGGTTTCCCTCATTCATCAAAGCAACAGTTCCTTCAAGCGTCCACCTGGATAAATACAAATTATCAAAGATGAATTCTAAAATGCCAGATTTAATATAAAGTTATTGGTTATTGACTCATTGGTGTTAAACCTGCATCATAATTAGTTCTACCAAGCTTGTTCAACCAAGTATGAAACAGCCACGTAAAGTTCCAGATCCCCTCTTCAAAGTTTTATACATCTCAGTTTTAATTTCCCTCAAACCCAAGAAGCAGATAAAAGTAGCCCAAATCACATCTTGAGAGAATTTTGATGGATCTTTATTATTACTTATAATTCTATCTATCTAATCATCTTATATGCAGCATATTTTCACTAGGACCCCATCAATTCTTGATCTATCTCATGGATTTGTTATTGAATATCTCCCGGATGAAGTAATGGTTCCCATGTCATTATTCAAAACTACACCGCACTTACCACAAATGCAGAATAGTGAAACGAAACAACAACATGCAAAAGTGGTAATAAAGACAGTACAAGTAACGAGAAGAAAATCATGTCACTTCTTATTCAGATGAACAGTTTTGATATCATAATTAAAGAAAAACAAACTGTGTTATCATGCTGAAAAAAGAGTTAAGACACAAAATATAATATTACTCGGCTAATATTAGTACAAAAGGCACCTATCATCCATCCTAGCCTGAGCTTCAACATATGACAATGCTGCACAAGATCTTACAACACTTTTTGTGTAGATAAAATCTCTGCTTCAGGGGTCATTTCCTGCAATATGGGCCAATCATACAAGCAAGATTAGATTCCAAAATATAACTCTGAAAGTATATTAGTAGAATCAAAATGTGTGTTTTGGTCTGCATTGATGCATATGGATGGGTATGTTTACACTTGTATAATAGAACACAAAAGTAGATAAAAGCAGGGAGAAGTTTGGATACAAGGTGTTTATACATAGAGAAGAACAAGGCTTGTACGGCTTGGAGCGAAAGTGTAAGGGATGAAAACTCTTCGGATGAAGAAGATGAAAGAGCTAACTTATGCTTCATGGCACAAGAGGAAGAACATGAAGAAGATAAAGTAAATTCTATATCGCATACTTTTGATGAGTTGCAAGATGTATTTCATGATCTCATAGGAAATTTCATCAATGTTCTAAAAGAAAATATTATTTTGAAAAGAAATTTGTGTCACTTAAAAATAAGCATGAGAAGCTTTTATAAGAATCAAAATTAAATTATGTTGAGACGTTAAATGAAAAGAAAAACTCATGACTCAATTAAGTAAATTGAAAGCATCATTTGAAAAATTATGTAATGAGTATGATAGAGTCAAGAGTAAGCTAGAGGATTTAAAAAGGCTTCTGAGAAAGTTCACCATTAATTGCAAAACTCTTGAAGAAATATTATAATGGATTGGCTATAAAGTTAATTTCAAAGAAAAATAAATATTATAGCTTTTTAAAGGAAAAAGAAGTTTAACTTAAGGATTTAATAAAGTGTTCATATTTTCGTTTTTATCGTCATGCATTGCATAGATGTCCCATCAAACTTAAAAATGTAAGATATTTTTACGTTAAGTGGCTCATTAAAATAAAAAAAAGTTAGCTATGATTATGCTATTATCCCATATCCCATATCCCGTATCCTTTATTTTTAGAAACAACTCTATCACTTGATGGATATGATAAGAGCATAATCTCATATCCCTTATTTTTAGAAATCACACTATCACTTGATGGATATGAGAAGAGTGGTTGTTTTTTTAAGATAAAAACACAGGTCCTCCATTCTCTCTAAAAGGTTTTACATTATTATCCATTTAAACTAAAACAGAAAGAAAGACACAGTAAAAGTGTGAAATATGTTTAATTGCTGGAGAGCATGACTTCTTTTTCATCTGTAATGGCTACTGATAAAGGTACGAAGAATTTAAGTATTATTATTTTTTCAATTTTATCGATCCTAAATTATGTATGTTAAATTTAGAAAATTTAGAAAATTTAACATGTGGTATCAGAGCCCACGATTTTGAAGATATATATAAATTTATTAATTTACATTTTGTTGATTATGAATTATGAAAATTATTATATAATTATGTTTTTATTGATTGATAAAATTATAGAATGATAAAATTGCATAATCAATGAAAGTTTTACATATACAGTAAAAGTTTTGTGGTTTCGGCCAATTAAAAAAAAAAATGACGATGAAAGGAACAATAGCTTGTTGGCGGTATTGTTCTTTTACAAATTGACAACTGTTTTCAAAATTGAATAGTATGTGTACATGCGCGCACGTGTGTGTGTATATATGTCACACCCCAACTCCAGTGGTGCGACGGTCCTAGGGCAAGGGTAGGCTTAAGGCCACCATAAACCCGTAGAACTCATAGATTTTGAGTCTTACATACAATTATATCTCATATTTACATCATGCCATAGCATATCATAATCCATTCAAGCATAAATCATTTCTTTACTTTCTCATTCCTTATCTTTCTCTTGTTCCTTAATGATCTAAGGAAGACATCTCTCATCAAAGAGGAACAA